>OY776276.1:78297465-78372465 GCA_963675445.1 Linnaemya vulpina | reverse complement strand
ACATATAATAATATAAAATATATAAAAGTTCAATTTAATTAGTTCTGTCGGAGTTTATTCTGCAAGTTGACTTGACTGAGGTTCACATATTTCCTACTCTTATGAAAGAATCGGACACAAATTTTGCATCTACAATTGCTATAAATAGCTCTAAACATGTCTCCGTCTAAGCCTAAAGAAATGAAACTCTAATAATCAAGATTCAATGACATTGAACAATTCGTCTTTAGATGATCTGCCGGCAACATTTCAGCCAATTCTGGTGGTTTTACACAAGCCACAAAAGGACTATCAGTCTGCCAATTATACAACACCCATAGCCAATCAAGCTATAAAAATTGTGAGAAGGCTAACCAAATCTACTGAAATCCATAATAATGGTGTATGTCCGCGGCAGCCTATCAAAAATGTTATTCAAAGAGAACAAGAACCCAGAATATGAGAACAACGGTGAATATAACTTATTTTTTATATAACAGTTTACGAAATATTTGTTTCTTGTTATTCTACATATATGAATTCATTACGTGTTAATAACATGGATACCGCGTCTTTCGGCGCTTGGAACAACGATCCCTCTCCCTTAAAGAATTTGCGCTTGCACACTGCACAAGCACGTATTGTTTTATAAGTTCAGAAAATATACTTAAATAAAAACTATTGCTTTTAATAATAATAAGCAAATCAATTATATATTATATATATAAATAACTCTTGTTTTCTTAGCAATTTTTACAAAATTAATTTTTGTTTTTGAACTCCTCACAAATTTTCTTTTTGGCGCAAAGACTAAAAAGCAGATTTTGACAACCGAGTTCAAGGCGAACTAAGGCGAAAGCAGAAGATTTTGACAAACGACTTCAAGGCGAATCAGGCGAACTGTATCAGCTGTTCGCCATTTTGCATATTAAGGTCACCTAGCATTGATGCGCCTTGGTAATATACCTTTTTGCACAGTTGAGAAAAACAGTATTAACACGAAAGAGGTAGTAAATAATGATAAAAAGTATCTAAGTACCAAATTTTTCAACTCTGCAGGCATTATTTGCTTTGATTAGAAAAGTATGTTATATAATTTCCATTTCGTTCACATGAAAAAGTTTACCACAAATCAATAGAGTTACGCCCAGTTTTTGACTTCGTATTTAAGTTCTATTTAAACTTAAAGTCTATTTATATACAAAATTAATTTTTACACATCATATTTAAATACAACTTAATTTAAATAGAGCACAGAAAACATATGATTTTTACTTTTTTTCTCTTAAGAAAAAGAAAACGTTGAGATGTTGAGAAAAATTTGCTAAGAAATCTAAAAAATTTACATAAATATAGTTAATTATCAATAGAATTAAGTCAAAAATCAATAAAATAATATTTATTGTACAAATAGACTCTTAACACAACTGAAAAACTTAAAATAATTTCAGCAACAACGATTGAAATACTTTGAATCATAAGCAAACCACATGTTTTCTGAACAATGGCGACTTTTGCTTACATATTTTATGGTGCTACCACATTTATCGCAAAAATTAATTGAAGTATTTAAATATGACTCAAAAACTGAAAGCGTATTTAAACACAACTTAGGTTTATGGAAAAACTAACTAATTTCGTACTTAAATACGAAGTCAAAAACTGTGTAATGTAGTATGTTAAAGGGCACAAGTGTATGTCTTCTGTTGCACTTTATATTGTTTGATTAATAAAATCATAATATATAAAAGTGCCAAGGATCTGAAAATTGTGTTTGGTAGAGGGAAGTGCCCTTAAAATGACTTAGCGGTTATCATCAAATTCTATTTAAAAGTTTAGGGGGTATGAAATAGTTTCAGTTAGCGAAAAAAAAACAACTTCAGTTGCATTTCGCACCCTTGGAAACAAGCTTTAATTTAAAAATTTTTTTTTACCAATGCAAATCTTCATAATTGGGGCTATTCTGCGTTTCGATTCGAATCGAAATTTTCTCCGTCTGGCAGCTTTTGTATTCTGCGTTTCGATTCCGCTCAGTTTCTTTCGATTGTATGTATTCTGCATTACGATCGGAGCTCCGTTTTTCTCAGTTGTTTTTTTTGTTAACGGAGGGGTTTTCTTTATCCGTGTTTTTTAGTTAAAAAGTTTAAAATAGAAAAAAATGTAAGTAGAAAATGAGATAAGATGTTCAGAAACGATTGAAAAAACTAAATTGTTAAATTTTGTACCCGAATCTGATGTGTTTTTTTATGTATTACAAGTCAAAAACAACAACACCAGAGCAGTATGAAAAATTGGCAAATTTAATGGCGTCTAAAGCAGACATTGCATGCGGATACCACCAGCGATCAAGATTCTTTGCACTGTAATACGTTTATGAACGACTAATTTTAGTTTGTTTTTATATTTTTTTATTTTATTTAACAATTTTTTTATTAAACTTTATCAAGAACTTATTTTTAATTATGTATACATGCAACTTTTTGTATTAAATTTGACATTTTGTTTATGAAAATGATAACAAACTTGCTTATTTTGCTATTTCATTTCCACATTCCACAGTGATGCTATTAATTTTGTAAACATTGTTGTCTTCTTCTTTTTCTTTCGATTCCGTTTTTCTTCAGAATACCAATTTTCGATCGCAACGGAACTGAATGCGGAGACTTAATCGAAACGCAGAATAGTGGCGAATATGTAAAACGGTTTTACTTTGAGGAAAACTACAAATTTGTAACAATTTTGGTAACTTTCATGTGGTACAAAATATTGCAAATATCTAACCCTGGAATCGAAATTTTGATTTAAATTAAATATTTGATACGAATTCTATATTTTCCTGATTTAAAAAATAGTTTTAATTAGTTGCATTTTTGCTTACTTTTATGTATAAAAAAATTAGTTTCCCACACATGAAATTAAATTTTTATTTGCTTTGTGTCTTTTACCAATGTAACTTGTTATGACGCGTGAAATAGTTTTATTTAAAAAAACTTAAGATTTTTGATTACCTTAGTCACTTTCATTTATCACAAAAAAGTTATCCAATCCTAGAATAGAAATTTTAGTTTTTTTAAATTTTTAAACCAATTAGTTTTGATTAGTAAAAATAAACGACGTTAGTTCCTTTTTTTATGTATAAAAAAATTTAAATTTCCCATCCCTGGAAGCGAAACTAATTATTTAAATTAATAAATTTTTGTTTGTTTTTTTTACCAATGCAACTCCTAACCAGGCATAAAATAGTTTTAAAGAAAAACTTTGTATATGTAACCATTTTCGTCACTCTCATGTATCACAATATATTGCAGTTATCCAACCTTAGAATCGAAACATCGATTTTTTTATTATATGATATTAATTTATTTATTGTATAATATTAATTTATAATATGTATAATATTAATACATTAAATTAAATTTAAAAAAAAATTAATTAATATGTATAATATTAATGTGCCTTGATGAAAAGCTTTTTTCAACAAACTTTTTTCCGAATACACAAATTGAGTGACTTATTCTTAAAAAGAGCATTGCGCTCTTTTGAGTTTAATAAAAAAAGCTGCCGGTCTCAAATATATGTACACTAGCAGGATTAAACTATTTTGTGTTAGTGTTCGACTGTTCAGTATACATATATTTTTTTTTAATATATTCTATATATTAAATATATAAATTTACATATTTATTGCTAACTTGGGGGTTAGACGATCAAGTTTTGCCTTTCAATTTTCAATACACTCACACTTTTTACCAATCCACTCACATTTTTAAAAATTGAAACGAGCTTGCTTTCAAATTCTCTTTCCAGCTGAGTGTTTCAATTTACGTCCAAAAAAACACCAGATTACAATTCTTTAGAATTATTTTTCATATTAAATTTGCCGCCATAAGTTTTTGTATTGCCTTTATACACATTTTCTGCCACAATATTAAACATTCAAGTGCAATATTAAAAATAAATAAGAAAGTGAAATATGTTTGTGAATAAAAATACTAAATATAATATGTTGCGCTTCATAGAGCTGTACAGAAGTCATGATATCCTATGGAACATGAATCTCTCATCATATAGGCGAAACTATTTAAAATTGAAGAACTATGAATCTATTGTTTTCATGACGATGCCATCTTGAAAATAAAATTGCTTTAAAGCTGCATGCAGTCTACGTCACAGTTGCCAATTTAAATGAATTTTGAAAAGCAGTATGTGTGAAAAACTTGAAAGGAAAACTTGATCGTGTGGTTGCAGGGTAATATTTAAAACTTTTACATAATTTCCAAGGCAGATTAAACAGGTACTCTCGGTAGTGCAGCTGTCTTCTGTTTACGTACCAATGCAGTGTCAAAAGTTTATTTACAAGCTTTATTTTTCATTAGAAAAACAAAAGTTAAGAAAAGTCTTAAATTGTTAACTTCTAACATTAATCCTTGCTAACTTATAAAATTAATTATTCCAGTGAAATAAAAAGTGATATATAGTTTTTACTAGATTTCTCATTTCAAAAAGTGAAAAAAGTTAAATAGTGTTGAGAGATATCCCACCTGCTTTTAAGGATGTTTAAATGGTGGTATCACGGGTAATCCAGGGAAGATTCGTTGAACAAGGGACACAAACAGAGTAAGTAACCTATAAACTATATAATAAATACGTGCATATAGACATACTTGGCCAAAAACAAACAAATACTTTATTTTAAAATAGCATAGTTTGTTCGTTTTTGGCAAAAGTCTACTGAAGATTTGGTGTAAGAACCAATAAAATGCAAGCATAATAACTGAAGGCTTTTCTTTTTGAAATAAAATATTTTGTAAATTATTAGTTTTAGTTCTTAAATTTATTCAAAAACAAAATGTTTTGTAAATATATAGCCAAATAGTTAAATTAGATTAGAAGTGAATAAAAAGTATGTGCTTAATAACAAATATGTTGCTCCAGTTGATGTATTTATTGCTGCAACCAGCTAACGTATTTGTCCCTGACACACTTTTACAATTTAATAGTTTTCACCAATAGCATCTATAGACTCGTGTTTACCTAATTTCAATTTCGTTCTAATCTCGTTTACGCACGACATTCATAGCTATTGTAACTGAGATGAGGAACCTATAAGAAACATTTCAGCATATAATATATTTCAATTTATAGCATTAATAATTACCATAAATACTCAAAGTCCAAATCAGTAATATCCTTTACAAATTCCCAACACAAATTGTTATACTCATCGGCTGGACATTCGGCAATCTCCAAATGCAATGGCGTCTGCTCCCCCATAGTATTAATAATACCTGTTATATGTACATATTTTACACAAAAGCTAAAATTTCGAAGGTATTATTTGTTACCTTGGTTAAGGAAATCATCTCCATTACAAATTCCACTTTTTAGCATGTTCTGGCTTTAATAAATTGCAAAATAACATAATTAATCTGCCTTCATGAACACAAAACATTTAATTGACATTTATTCAGCCACGTTTTTTTTCAAGCAAAAATCATAAGATTTTGACATTACCATTTAATATGCTACCAACAAAATACGTGTGGTTGTTAGTGTTGTAGATTGTTGTACTAGTGAGAGTACCTGTTTAGTCTGCCTTGATATAAATTTATTTAGCAGCCAAGTTATGACGGGTTGTTCACACTAGTCATATATTTCGTTATATTATTTTATTACTCATGACTACAGTTTGAATCCCCAATAATTGTAATATACAACATCATCATCGAAAACACCCAAACTCTCACCATAACTTTGTAGCTCAACAACCGCAACATATTAACCATCATAACAACAATAACATAATTTTATTAATTAGCAAACATAACTTTTATTAAATATTCGAAAAGTTTATATATATTCGTTAAAATAATATATGTAAAAAACGCATTAAACTAGACACTAATTGTCTTAGGACAATGTTTGGGTCGCGTTGACGGTTGATGAGAACGGGACAGAAAGACCAGTAGAATTTGCCTCTAGATCTTTGACGGATACCGAAGGAAGGTATTCCCAGTTAGACCGCGAAGCGGTAGCTATTTTATTCGGGGTGAAAAAATTCCATCACAGTATCAGTATGATATTTGCCATATTAAATCTAAAAGTAATATTGCCGATTACTTTTCCAGATGTCCGAGGGAAGACAATGTTATTGCGGAAGAATTTCCACAAAATATTTATTTAAATCAGACAGAGGCTACCAGATGAAAAACTGTTTTTAAGCTTTAAGCTCATTGGCAGGAGATTGAAAAGGATTCACTGTTACAAACAGTTAGAAAATTTATAAAAGTTGGGTGGCAAAGAATTTATTCTGCTTCAAAACTATTACCAAATTTTTTGAAGAGAAATGAATTGTTGGAGGAGCAAAATTGTTTGTTTTGGGGTTATCGTGTTATTATACCCCAAAAACTGACAAAAGAGTTAGTTGATTTTTTGCATGATACTCATATGGGGCTAATAAAGATGAAGTCAATGGCTAGGGAGTGCTGTTGGTGGCCGGGTCAGGGAAAGGATTTGGAAGAAAAAGTTAGATCATGTGAGGCTTGCTTGTTGACGCGTCCAAATCCACCCCAACAGAAATTGATTCCTTGGGTGAGATGCGAAGAAATTTGGTCTAGGATTCACATAGATTTTTTCGGGCCGTTTCTAAAACGGTGGTGTTTGGTAGTGGTTGATAGTACTAGCAAATGGGTGGACTGCATTGACATGGGTACAAATACCACAAGTGATGCAGTAATATCAGCGCTACGTGAAATGTTTGCACGATATGGACTGCCTAAGTGTATAGTTTCGGATAATGGAACTGCATTCGTTTCAAACAAATTTAAAGAATTTCTAAGAATAAATGGAATTAACCAAATCACAACGCCAGTAGGACATCCGGCTACAAACGGTCAAGCAGAAAATATGGTGAAAATAATAAATAATGCGTTGAAACGCAATTTAAAAGGTGCGCCATTATCAGAATTCAACAGTGCTTTATGTCGATTCTTGGTTGACTACAGGAATATGTATACATGTATAATAAAAGGAAAATTAGAACCAGGTTAGATCTAATAAACACAAAAAGGAAAGTAGAGAGGAAAACTATGGCAAATGTTGATTGATTTGCGGGAAATGCACAAAAAAATCAAATAAAGTACCACAAAGGTTTTAAAAAAGCAATATTTCAGGCAAGAAACAGGGTTATGGTAAAAGATTATTCGGCTCCTGATAAAGTAGTTTGGACAAAAGGTACTATATCGAAAATTTTAGGCAAACAAATATATTTAGTAAAAACAGACACAAATAAGGTTTGGAAAAGACATGCCAACAAAAGAATACCATGTAATAAATCGAGTGAAGTAGATATCCCATCAACAACAATATCAAATCCATTTAAAAAATTTTACAATAATGCTATAGAGTCTCATAAAAAATCTGAAAGCAAAAGTATTAATAATAATGAACAAAATGTTGTAAATAATGATAACATTTCTAAAACGGAAGAAAGTCACCTGAATAATAATAATACTAATAGTAATGATGATAATAAAGATACAAACTTGAAATATAATTTAAGACATAGGAAACAAGTAGTAGGGAACTGTATGTGCTGTGACCATTAAAAATATTAAATTTCAGCAATTAAATTTGAAATTTTTCAATTTTAATTGCCAAAATTCTCAAATTTCACAAAATTCTCAAATTTCATTTTTGTGTGTTCGTGTGTGTATTTTTTCCCACGGTTTAATAGGGGCGTTCACATTGTTGTTTTTTTTTTTTAATAAAATGTTGGGGTAGGCGTGGGAATTTGTGTCTGTCCATATGTGACCTTGAGAATACATGTCCGTCGGTATGTGAGCGTGGGAATTTTTGTCTGTCCATATGTGACCTTGAGAATACATATCCGTCGGTATGTGAGCGTGGGAATTTGTGTCTGTCCATATGTGACCTTGAGAATACATGTCCGTCGGTATGTGAGCGTGGGAATTTGTGTCTGTCCATATGTGACCTTGAGAATACATGTCCGTCGGTATGTGAGCGTGGGAATTTGTGTCTGTCCATATGTGACCTTGAGAATACATGTCCGTCGGTATGTGAGCGTGGGAATTTCTGTCTGTCCATTTACACTGTGTACGCCTGGTGAATAAAAAAATTTAGAAGCATTTTTAGGAATTACACTATTTAAAAAGTGTAGTAGTTTTATATGGATGCCCTTAATGTTTGTGGTTCGTTCCTTCTTGCTGGAGTGATATCTTTTCTTTTATTTTTTTGCTTATTAAAATTTGGTGTGTTTACTTAAGATTTGTCGTCCAGCAATTCAGTGTTTTTTTTTACTTTTTTGCTTGCAATGCTTGAGTCTGGAGGAATAATTTGATTATTCTGATCTTGAAGACGTTGTGAAAAAAAAAAATTACTATTGCATAAATATTGAAACTGATGTTTTGTTTATTTTATACATGACGATCATCGATGGATTTTATTTGGGGATCTGGATGGTGGTGCGATTTCTGTATTTTGTAGAATATGAATATTTATGCTATGTTTAAGTGTGTGTGTTTTTTGTGTTCTGAGTGGCGGTTGGAATGTCTGGCTGTCAGACAGTCTGTGTGTGTGACGATTGGTGAGTCTGTATGACAGTCCGCTTTCTTGCTTTCCTGGTCAGTATAAAATTTGATAAGGTGTACATATTCATGCGTACATAAATATCTACAAATTTATTTCATTTACGCATATACATACAAACAAATAATAAGCGTTTATTCTTTGTGCCCAAATATTCCCTTGACCATTTGAATGAATGAATGAACCATTGTTTAAATATATGCATTGTTTTAATTTTTATTAAAATGTAATATATATCAAATTAGGTATATATTTTTTATTTATACCTCAATTTAAATTTGCCTCACTACATCCGCTGCCTCTAACAACAATTGATCGTCTCCATACATTGCAAGAAAAAGAGGTATATCTATGTTTGGTAGTATTTCAACACTCAATATTTCTATTTGAGGTTTGATTGCTACCTCTCTTCGATGGTCTGTTGTGGTTGGCTGCGAAGACACCGCTAAAAAGTGATCCTAATCGCCTGTTAGCATCTCATCGTATTCTGCATTCGAAGGATTTGATGTCTCAGGTGCAGATGTTGGCTGCGAAGACACCGCTAACAAAAGTTCCTCATATCCTTCAAGATGTTTCTCGAACTCTTCCTGTCTGGCTTTTCTTAAATACTCCTTCAAATGGTGACGCTGAAGTCTCCGATATAATGGTGTGTACCAGAAGGGCTTCATTGTACAAATAAAAGCTCAACTTCAAAATTTGATAATTTTGCTTTGAAAACTTGTGAAGCTACAAAAATTTTGTAGTTTATCAGATACCACAATGTTTTGTCCACGTAGCAGTTTCTTTTGCTACAATATTTTGTGACGTATCTGCATGTATAAGCATGCCTCCGTATTCTGTGTATATCACATATCATAATGCTTGTTTATGTAAATATTGTCCACTTAGCAGTTTCATTCCCGTAAACATTTTGTATCGTAGAGGCATGCATAAGCATGTCCCTGTACTCTGTATATATCAAATTCCGTTCAAAACTTTGTAACGTATCTGCATGCACAAGCATGTCTCTGTACTCTGTAGATATCACTTATCAAAATTTTTGTTTACATAAATATTGTCTACGTAGCAGTTTCATTCCCTTAAACATTTTGTATTGTAGAGGCATGCATAAGCATGCCTCGGCAATCTGTGTATATCAGATACCACAATGTTTTGTCCACGTAGCAGTTTCTTTTGCTACAAAATTTTGTGACGTATCTGCATGCATAAGCATGCCTCCGTATTCTGTGTATATCACATATCATAATGCTTGTTTATGTAAATATTGTCTACGTAGCAGTTTCATTCTCCTAAATATTTTCTAACGTATTTGCATGCATAAGCATGCCTCGGCATTCTGTGTATATCAGATACCACAATGTTTTGTCCACGTAGCAGTTTCTTTTCTAATTTTTTAATCTTAACCGTTTCTATCAGCAGATACGCTACTTTTGCAAAGTAACGCAAAGCTACTTTGTTGGAATGAAGCGTACTATACCAAAACAAAATTTTCACGGATTTATATTGATCTAAATTCTTTAGGATACAATTCAGTACATTTTTGTATCTAAAAGTAACAAGTCGTGACTATTAAAAAATTCCTTGTTTGTTATTAATAAATCTAACTAACATATTCTAAAAAAACATATTATTTGTATATCAAAAAAATAAGAGTGTGTCATATAATTTAAGCAAAGACAGAATTTAAATATATATATATATATATATATATATATATATATATTTATATATATATATATATATATATATATATATATAAATCCTTGTAATATTACATGTTATTCAAGCTATCAATATATTTTTTAATAAAAAAGTACACTATAACCAAAATAATTTTTATAAGTGTAAATCAAAATATTAAAAAAAATGAATTCATCAATTTTCAAGTGCAATATCTGTAATAAGGTATATAAATACCAAAAATCTTATTTAGAACATTGCAAAGGTCATGTTCAACCACAACAAGTGCAACAGTCGATACAACCCCCACCATCTGCGTGCAACCCCATAGCAACATATCAACAAATCGCACAGTCCATACAACCCTCAACATATGCATACAACTCAATGGCCCAAAACAATTTGCAGTATCAGTATCCGGCGCAGTATCAGTACCCAGTGCAGTATCAGTACCCAGTGCAGTATCAGTATCCAGTGCAGGTACCAGCGTATCCTTTATATCCGTATCCAGTGTCAACCAACCAATTCACAGCACCTATGGAGATTCCATATCCCATTGAATATACCGTACCTATACAGTTGCAGCAAAATAATATGCCTAATTATTACCCAAGCTATTTGCCCGTAGATAATCCTTCTCAAGACATGGATATAAGTCAAGTTATTCCACATGATCAGGCAAATACACAAAATAATGAAGTAGAAATGGATATCTCAAATTCTGCGGATGATCTACTGTCTCAAGCTCCAAATGAATGCAAATATTATATAATAAATAGTGCTTTTAAAAATAATATTACAACATTTGGAGTTCCAGTAAATAAAGATTGTATTCTATTTGAAGATGTTATTGTGGATAATAAACATATCATCAAAGAAAGACTTGAAAATAGTCTTGACGTACACAACATTATTAAATTTGATATTACTCTTATTGGAGAGTATATTAAAATTATAAGCGATGATATGGAATTGTGTACTATTTCTCACCGGGCAAAGATGGATCTTCTGTGCATTGGAGATGATGTTGAGGAAATTATGGCAAAGCAATTTCAAGAAATCCACAACAAAATGTCTGAATTTCAAGAACGGGATTCAGGATGGACTTTAATTAGAATTGTTCGCCTCGAAATCGCTATAAATAAGTCATCTTTGGTGAGAGCATCGAACTGGATAAGTACGCCGGAGAACTTAAAAAGTAAAAAGGCATGTATAAATGTTGAAAATAATGACATTTATTGTTTTAAATGGGCAATAATATCTGCACTGGATACATCTGATATTAAAAGACCACAACGTTGCTGCTCATACAACATTGCAGACATCAGCGCTGATATCATATGTTTGCAAAACGGAATTGAGATTGATTTCAAAAATTTAAAGTTTCCGTTGGCGTTAAAGAGTATCAGGATATTTGAAGAAAGCAATCCAAATATTAGCGTCAATGTGTTCGGATACAATGATGAAAGCAATGAGATTGTTGGACCATTCTATAACACCAAGAATGAAAAAGCTAAACATATTAATTTGTTATTATTAGAAAATGCTGAAGAATATCAGCATTATATTCTTATCATAAATATATCAAAGTAAGTAAAGAAATATACATTTATTTACGTAAATATATTAATATATATTCTTATAACATTTTTCTTTCCACAGACTTTTAAAATCTCAGACTAGCAAGCACTGCAAAAAACTTGTCTTCTGTAACAGCTGCCTCCAATACACCCACAATGAGAGGACGTTAGAGCGACATAAAGAAGAATGTGGGAAAATTGTTGCGGAGCTGCCGTCTGAGGAAAATTCCGTGTTGCAGTTTAAAGACCACCAACGACAAATGGATGTACCATTTGTTGTGTATGCAGACTTTGAGTGCATACTGGAGGAGGTTAATATTAGAGTAAGTGACAAAAGTAGGTATCGCAAAAAGCACATTCCTTGTGCTTTTAGTTATTATATTAAATGTAAGCATAATGATAGTTTAGATAAGTTTAAATTATATACGGGGAGGGATGCAGCAGAAAAGTTTGTAGAAAATTTGATTGAAGATTGTGAAGATATTTATAATGAATATCTAGTAAATAAAAGGGAAATGGATGCTTTAACTCCTTTCGAAAATTTTAATTTTCGAAATGCGATAAATTGTCACTTTTGTCATAAATATCTAGGCAATGATAGAGTGCGAGATCACTGCCACATAAGTGGTAAATTTAGAGGAGCAGCTCATAATAGATGCAATTTAAAATTTCAAAATCCAAAATTTATACCAATCTATTTCCACAATTATTCATCTTATGACGCGCATCTTTTTGTTAAAGAGTTGGGTAAAAAATCTGACAATATAAAAGTCCTTCCGCTCAACAAAGAATTATACATATCACTATCTAGATTTTCAAAAATGACCGACAACTACAACCTTGAACTTAGATTTTTAGACACAATTCGCTTTATGCCTGAAAGCTTAGAATCTTTAGCTAATAATCTTTCAGAACAAGACTTTCACATCATTAAAAGACAATTTAAAACAAAAAAAGAGTTTGATCTTGTGAGAAGAAAAGGTGTCCTTCCCTATGATTTTCTTAATTCTTTTGAAAAATTGAATGTTGGTGAACTTCCAGCAAGGGAAAATTTCTTCAACCATCTCAATAATAAGGAGTGCTCGATTGAAGACTATGAGCATGCAAAAGAAGTTTGGAATGCTTTCGGCTGCAAAACCTTGCAAGATTACATGGAAGTATATTTAAAAACGGATGTGCTCTTACTTGCAGATATATTTGAAAGTTTTAGAAAGGTTTGCAAGAACATCTACCACTTAGATCCATGTCAATACTACACTGCACCAGGACTATCGTGGGATGCTATGCTAAAGTACACAAATATAGAACTAGAGCTTTTGACGGACATAGATATGTACAATTTCTTCAAGAAAGGAATACGTGGTGGACTTGTACAATGCAGTAACCGATATTCAAAGGCTAACAACAAATATCTACCTGATTTCGATAGAGAAAAGCCCTCAGAATTTATTGTGTACTTAGACGCAAATAACCTCTACGGTTGGGCTATGTCTGAGTATTTACCTTATGGTGGATTCAGATGGCTGTCAGCTGAAGAGCTAAATCTGGATCCTAAAACCATAGATGATAATTCAAGTGATGGATATGTCTATGAAGTTACTTTAGACTGTCCTTCTCATTTGCATGACTCTCACAATGACCTACCTTTCTGTCCAGAAAATAAGAAAATTTTGCAAACAAAGCACATTAAATTAGTTGCAGATTTTTCAACAAAACAAACATATGTCATACATTATAGAGTTCTTAAACAATGTTTACAGTATGGTCTAGTTCTAAAGAAAGTGCATCGAATTCTCACCTATAAGCAATCAACCTGGTTGAAAAGTTATATAGACTTGAATACCAAACATAGGGCTACTGCAAAAAATACTTTTGAAAAAATTTTTTTCAAATTGTTAAATAATGCAGTATACGGTAAAACTATGGAGAATGTGGAAAAGAGAAAAGATGTACGAATAGTTACGAACTGGAAAAGGACAAACTGTAATCATTTAGGAGCTCAAGATTGGATATCTAAACCTAATTTTCATAGTTTGTCAATATTTTCTGAGAATATGGTAGCGATTGAAATGAATAGAGTGAAAACCTATTACAATAAGCCTATATATTTAGGGTTTTGTGTATTAGAGCTTTCCAAATGGAAAATGTATGATTTCCAATATGGGTACATGGAACCCAAATTCAAGTCAAACTTATCACTGAATTATATGGATACTGACTCTTTCATTTACACAGTAAAAACAGAAGACTTTTACGCTGACATAAAAACTGACCTCGACCATAAGTTTGATACATCAGATTACCCAAAAGACAATGTATATGGATTTCCTCTGGTAAACAAAAAGGTATTGGGTATGATGAAGGATGAGAATTGTGGAAAGGTAATGAAGGAATTTGTAGGATTGCGGTCAAAAATGTACTCTTTTAGTGTGCAATATCAAAGTGATATTAAAAAATCGAAAGGAGTAAAGAAGTGCATTATTAATAATTATAGTATAGCTTCATATAGAAATTGCTTATTCAATAAGTCGACTGTGTATGATGATATGCTAACATTTAAATCAAAAATTCATCAAATTTATACAAATGAAATAAATAAAATAGTATTAAATTATGCAGACGATAAAAGAAAAATAAGAAGTGATAAGATGAGTACATATGCATGGTATCATTTTCGAATCGAGAAAAATAATCCTGATTATGAACTTGACATGCTACTGTGGGAAATTTCAAGACTAGAAGAGGAAGAAACAATGCTATAACTGTATCCCTATTTTTAAGTAATAATTTTTATATTTATTTAAGTAGTTAAATCTATTAATAAGTAACAAAATTTTGTATTGTTAAGAGAAATAAACAAAAAAATTGTACAAATATATTTAAAATGAAAAAACATTCAGAATTTGTTTAATTTTGTTTGGTGATTTATTATTTAGTTTCATCGAAATATTGCATAATATGAATTAATTAAATGATTTATCATCATTTTTCTTAAGTAAAATACGGAGCACCGGCAGGTATCTGGCCCCTCCTCACAATCTGGATGGCTCCATGGACAAGACTTAAAGTGACCATCGTCCTTGTCCTCATCTTCCATTATACCAAAATCATCTTTTCATTCAACATATCGAGGAACATTTTCACCATTTCCATCTGTTCGTATATTACACTTCTCTCAAAATCAACTAAGAATTGTGCGAGCTTGTTTCTAATGTCACTCATGATTTTATGAAATATTTTATACTATTACTAAAATTTACTTCCGATCTTTTTGACTGTTAGTTCTCTCCTAATAATTGTTTTCAACGAACCAGTACTAAGGTGTATGTTATGAAATGAAAAAAAAAAAAAAACGATGACAGCGTTTTTAGTCCAGAAAATAATTTGAAATTCGACTCAAAAAAATTAATACGTATATATGACATCTCTCTATACTTTTTCAACTACTTAGTTTTAAATACTTATATATATTTAATTTTTCCTCACTTCGTCTTTTGTCAAAAATAAAACAAAAAAATCATTGTATAATGATTTTCTGTTAAGCTTCTTACAGTCTAGAAAGCTAAAATCGAGATTAGTTTGCAATAAAAGTTCAAAGCTATAAGTTGTGAAAAATTTCTACCGCAATGGATCTAGTGGAAAAATTTAATTCGTACAATACAAAATCCTTAATCCATATAAAGGATCTAGATGAATTATCCAAACACACTATCGTACGTGCAAAGCGAGTAACAACAAAGTATGGGGAAACAGTTGAACTTGAGCTGGAAAACCACATAATGTTTCTCTCCAACAGATACAATGCATTGACCAATGCAGAATTAGAAGATCTTTCGAATAATAAATATCGACTACAAAGAAAAGGAGAGCGAAACCTGATCTTAGAAAGCGAGATGAATGAGTTTTTAATACCAAACTCCCAGTACCCCGTTTGGCAGTAAAAAACTTTTACGCTGACATAAAAACTGACCTCGACCATATGTTATGTTCACATATTTTGTAATTAACAAGAAAAAAAAATAATAATAATAAAAAAGAAAATGTTTTTAAATATGTATGTATATAAATATATATGATTGTGTTTTATTTAATATCTTTGGTTATATCATAAAGAAATTTCAAACATAAGTGACCACAATTATATGTATTAAAGTTTTGATATTGATTGTAGTTGTATTGAATATTTCTACCTAAATATTTGATTAATTCTAGAGGAGGTTGTAAATTTCCAAAGCTGTCGAAATATTGTTTTTCATTCTTGTTTCTATAGTATGCTACCCAATGAGTACCTGGGCCTGTTGATAAATCCAAATTGATTATTCCACACTCTACAGTCCTTGGTCGTTTTGGTAGTGAATCCAACATATAAACTCCTCTAAAGTGTGGAATATATTTTGAAAATTTTCTTAGATCAAATTCTGATAATGGTCTGTTGGGTAGCATTTCTAATAGTTTTTTGAATGATCTTTACAAACAAGTCCATAACCGTTTTTATATGGTTTAAGGTACAGTCCTTCTCCCACAGCAATAGACTCCATTGCCTTATTGTGTCTGGTGGCTTCCTCAAGTTGTTTTTTTGCATTCTTTGTTGCATTTACAGCTTTGGCTATAGCGGCACCTCCAGTTGCTAGACTACCAAGTGCACCTAGAGCAGTTAGAATCGGTATTATGGGCAAAAAACCACCAATTTTTGGAACATTTGTAATACGCGGTATTATAACACGAGCTTTTTTCCCCTTAAGAGATTTACTGATAGCTTTACAAGCAATCTTAATGGCTGAATTAATATCTTGTGGTTTTTCCTTCTTCAATATCTTTGTTGCTGATTTAATTGTTTTATGAAACAGATTTTTGTCATTTATACGAATTCGTGGTGATGGCCTTTTCACTGTATTCCTTTTCTTTGCTTCAACACCCATACCAAGTTTAGTTTTTGCTTTCATTGCGTTGGTGACTATATATGAAAATGTTTTTTCTGCAAGATCACTATCTTTTGAAAGAACTCTTTTCCAAGCCGTATTTTCAAGAATTTTGTCAGCTTGATGTCTGCTGTTTAAGTCCTTATTTTTCGAGTAAGCAATATCGTGATTTTTGCAAGCAGCATCCAATAAGTTAATTCCTTTATCTCGTCTATCTAAACGCTTTTGTAATCTTGTGCCAGGTCCACAATACTGGTATCCAGGAAGATGTAATTCAAAAGGTAGAGAATTTATTGCTTTATTTAGTAAACCTTCTCCAACGATAGTTTGTTTGTGACTAAAACTTTTGTTATAAAGTACAACCATATTAATTTAATCTACAATAAAAGATATTGTTTGCAAGTTTAGCAAGTAGTTATTAAAATGCGCTTCATAAAACAACATAAAAATATTTTAGTTCGTAATGCTGATATTTGTTCAAATGACAGTAAAAAAATAAGACATAGTTCCTTGTTACCAAATTCTATTCGAGCATTAATAGTTGGTCCTTCAAATTGTGGAAAAACTAACATAATGATTAGTTTGCTGGAAAGTCCTAATGGTCTCAAGTTTGAAAATATTTACTTGTACTCAAAATCTTTATATCAACCTAAATATGAATACCTAAAGAAATTAATTTCACCAATTAAAGGAATGGGATACTACACATTTGCAGAAAACGAGGACGTTGTTCCTCCTAGTGAAGCTAAAAGCAATTCAATTATGATTTTTGATGATGTTGCATGTGAAAAGCAAAACAATATACGTGCATATTTTTGTATGGGTCGTCATAAGAACGTAGCCTCATTTTACTTGTGTCAAACTTACACGCGGATTCCAAAACATTTGATAAGAGATAATGCTAATGTAATTATTATGTTTAAACAAGATGCGACAAATATGAAACATGTATATGATGATCACGTTGCCAGCGACATGAACTTTGAAATGTTTCAACGAATTTGTAGAGAATGTTGGAAGGAAAAATATGGATTTTTGGTGATAAGTAAAGATAATGAACTAAACAATGGTCGTTATAGAAAGTCATTTGATTACTTCATCATAATATAATTTACTGTTCATCAAATGCACCCTGCAGTATTTAATCTGACTTCAAACTTTATACATGTGATTATTGTAACTGATCAGATAAGCAGATCTGGTACCTGTTAAACTGACCTGATAGCTGTTAAGCTGATCTGGTAAGCTGATCTGATACCTGTTAAACTGACCTGATAAGCTGGTCTGATACCTGATAAACTGACCTGATAGCTGTTAAACTGACCTGATAACCTGATCTGCTTCCTATTGAACTGACCTGATAGCTAAAATGAATGAACAAATTCTTAAAGACTTGGTGGCAACAAGAAATATCTTGAAGAAAAAGCTTCGTAGTATAAAAACTGGTGAAATAGATACACATCAGCAATTAACAGATACATTCAAGCCTATCACAGAACCTTTAAAAGAATTTATCAATAGCTCTAAATACATTGGTAGACCAGTTAAAAAAGAACCGAGTGATAAAGAAACTGGAATTGATGACAATGAAAGTTTTCATCCTCAGAATTCAACCATAAAATTGGAAACGAGTACGCCCAAGAAACTAAGTGAAGAAAACATTTTTAAGCAATTTAATAGTAAAAGTAGCAGTAATTATGATGAAGATGACTTTTACTCACAAAATTCGAATAATGAAGAAAGTTATTCTGACTTATCAATATTGCAATCGAGAAACGAACTAGATACTAACTATGGTCCACATAAAGATAATAATAACGAATGGAGATTTGGTAATAGCACCATCGAGTTAAATCAAGATAAGATACAGGTTGGTGGACAAATATGGGCGCTCACGCCAGGACTCTTTTCTTTAATGTTTCATAAAGCACCAAAAAACTAAGATAAATTCGAGCTTGAAATCTATAAAGAAATATTACTTGCTACCAATGCCCACAGGAGAGGCTATAAGTCTGATGGTCAAATCAAAGGGAGCATAGCCCATAAGTACAAACATATTATTGGAAAACTTTTCAAAGGAGACAATCATACAGGCTCATCAGATGTAACAAAAAGTAATTATTTAGGAAGGGGTTTGATGCAGTTTAACCCTCATAATCCAAACTATATATACTGGGATGATCCAAACGAGTTGGTAGATCGACTTAGACTACTGCTTGCTTGCTTAGACTCTGCAGGCCATACTAATCACAACAACGAAATTGTCTCAATTATTGAAGAACTACGTGAAGCTAATATAATTGTATAAAATATATACATACATAGATTTTTATATAAAACATGTCCGTTGATAAATTTGGGCATTATATTAACGATAGAAGTGAAGTAATTTCAACCAAAAATGCGCCTAAGTTGTTGGCCTTCTTTATGGATACGAACAAAAACATTGATGTCCATTACAAGAGAATCAAAAATGTTGCAAATGTTCTGGAGGAAAACGATGTTATCAGTAAATTGCTTCTGCAAACTGAACTCAAAAAACAGCAACAAGAAGTAGCTTTCCAGTTAGAAAATCTTAATGCTCATTTGCAGGATATCAATAAGAAAATGGATGGTAATAAATCACTTTTTGATATGGAAATTGAAGAGCTACGAGAAAAAATTTATAGAATAGAAAATTACATGTTCGTATCAATAGGTGCAAGTGCATCAAGTAGATCACAACACACTTAAAACAGCGACTGGAAAAATAAGATGTCTTCAAAGAGAAATGTTGTAAATGAATTGCATAAGCAGGCTCGAAAACGTTTTGTACGTCGTAGAGTTATGATGAAAGGAATAGATGATCTATACTAGATAGATGATCTATACTATATATGAAAATGTTTTTTCTGCAAGATCACTATCTTTTGAAAGAACTCTTTTCCAAGCCGTATTTTCAAGAATTTTGTCAGCTTGATGTCTGCTGTTTAAGTCCTTATTTTTCGAGTAAGCAATATCGTGATTTTTGCAAGCAGCATCCAATAAGTTAATTCCTTTATCTCGTCTATCTAAACGCTTTTGTAATCTTGTGCCAGGTCCACAATACTGGTATCCAGGAAGATGTAATTCAAAAGGTAGAGAATTTATTGCTTTATTTAGTAAACCTTCTCCAACGATAGTTTGTTTGTGACTAAAACTTTTGTTATAAAGTACAACCATATTAATTTAATCTACAATAAAAGATATTGTTTGCAAGTTTAGCAAGTAGTTATTAAAATGCGCTTCATAAAACAACATAAAAATATTTTAGTTCGTAATGCTGATATTTGTTCAAATGACAGTAAAAAAATAAGACATAGTTCCTTGTTACCAAATTCTATTCGAGCATTAATAGTTGGTCCTTCAAATTGTGGAAAAACTAACATAATGATTAGTTTGCTGGAAAGTCCTAATGGTCTCAAGTTTGAAAATATTTACTTGTACTCAAAATCTTTATATCAACCTAAATATGAATACCTAAAGAAATTAATTTCACCAATTAAAGGAATGGGATACTACACATTTGCAGAAAACGAGGACGTTGTTCCTCCTAGTGAAGCTAAAAGCAATTCAATTATGATTTTTGATGATGTTGCATGTGAAAAGCAAAACAATATACGTGCATATTTTTGTATGGGTCGTCATAAGAACGTAGCCTCATTTTACTTGTGTCAAACTTACACGCGGATTCCAAAACATTTGATAAGAGATAATGCTAATGTAATTATTATGTTTAAACAAGATGCGACAAATATGAAACATGTATATGATGATCACGTTGCCAGCGACATGAACTTTGAAATGTTTCAACGAATTTGTAGAGAATGTTGGAAGGAAAAATATGGATTTTTGGTGATAAGTAAAGATAATGAACTAAACAATGGTCGTTATAGAAAGTCATTTGATTACTTCATCATAATATAATTTACTGTTCATCAAATGCACCCTGCAGTATTTAATCTGACTTCAAACTTTATACATGTGATTATTGTAACTGATCAGATAAGCAGATCTGGTACCTGTTAAACTGACCTGATAGCTGTTAAGCTGATCTGGTAAGCTGATCTGATACCTGTTAAACTGACCTGATAAGCTGGTCTGATACCTGATAAACTGACCTGATAGCTGTTAAACTGACCTGATAACCTGATCTGCTTCCTATTGAACTGACCTGATAGCTAAAATGAATGAACAAATTCTTAAAGACTTGGTGGCAACAACAAATATCTTGAAGAAAAAGCTTCGTAGTATAAAAACTGGTGAAATAGATACACATCAGCAATTAACAGATACATTCAAGCCTATCACAGAACCTTTAAAAGAATTTATCAATAGCTCTAAATACATTGGTAGACCAGTTAAAAAAGAACCGAGTGATAAAGAAACTGGAATTGATGACAATGAAAGTTTTCATCCTCAGAATTCAACCATAAAATTGGAAACGAGTACGCCCAAGAAACTAAGTGAAGAAAACATTTTTAAGCAATTTAATAGTAAAAGTAGCAGTAATTATGATGAAGATGACTTTTACTCACAAAATTCGAATAATGAAGAAAGTTATTCTGACTTATCAATATTGCAATCGAGAAACGAACTAGATACTAACTATGGTCCACATAAAGATAATAATAACGAATGGAGATTTGGTAATAGCACCATCGAGTTAAATCAAGATAAGATACAGGTTGGTGGACAAATATGGGCGCTCACGCCAGGACTCTTTTCTTTAATGTTTCATAAAGCACCAAAAAACTAAGATAAATTCGAGCTTGAAATCTATAAAGAAATATTACTTGCTACCAATGCCCACAGGAGAGGCTATAAGTCTGATGGTCAAATCAAAGGGAGCATAGCCCATAAGTACAAACATATTATTGGAAAACTTTTCAAAGGAGACAATCATACAGGCTCATCAGATGTAACAAAAAGTAATTATTTAGGAAGGGGTTTGATGCAGTTTAACCCTCATAATCCAAACTATATATACTGGGATGATCCAAACGAGTTGGTAGATCGACTTAGACTACTGCTTGCTTGCTTAGACTCTGCAGGCCATACTAATCACAACAACGAAATTGTCTCAATTATTGAAGAACT
This sequence comes from Linnaemya vulpina, assembly GCA_963675445.1. Taxonomy (NCBI): domain Eukaryota; kingdom Metazoa; phylum Arthropoda; class Insecta; order Diptera; family Tachinidae; genus Linnaemya; species Linnaemya vulpina. The sequence goes on along the minus strand of OY776276.1, from coordinate 78,350,582 downwards.
ACGTGAAGCTAATATAATTGTATAAAATATATACATACATAGATTTTTATATAAAACATGTCCGTTGATAAATTTGGGCATTATATTAACGATAGAAGTGAAGTAATTTCAACCAAAAATGCGCCTAAGTTGTTGGCCTTCTTTATGGATACGAACAAAAACATTGATGTCCATTACAAGAGAATCAAAAATGTTGCAAATGTTCTGGAGGAAAACGATGTTATCAGTAAATTGCTTCTGCAAACTGAACTCAAAAAACAGCAACAAGAAGTAGCTTTCCAGTTAGAAAATCTTAATGCTCATTTGCAGGATATCAATAAGAAAATGGATGGTAATAAATCACTTTTTGATATGGAAATTGAAGAGCTACGAGAAAAAATTTATAGAATAGAAAATTACATGTTCGTATCAATAGGTGCAAGTGCATCAAGTAGATCACAACACACTTAAAACAGCGACTGGAAAAATAAGATGTCTTCAAAGAGAAATGTTGTAAATGAATTGCATAAGCAGGCTCGAAAACGTTTTGTACGTCGTAGAGTTATGATGAAAGGAATAGATGATCTTTGGCAAGCTGATTTAGTTGAAATGGGAAATTATTCCTTAGACAAAAGAAATTATCGATTTTTGCTAACTGTAATTGATACATTCTCAAAATTTGCTTGGGCAGTACCTTTGAGAAGAAAGAATGCATTCGAAACAACTCAGGCAATGGAGAATATTTTCAAATTGGGACGAATACCGAAAAACTTGCAAACAGACGATGGTAAGGAATTTTTCAATAAATATTTCAGTCAGTTGATGAATGAATAATATTAATCACTACTCAACATATAGCACTATGAAAGCCTCAATAGTAGAACGATTCAATAGAACATTAAAAGGAATGATGTGGAAGGAATTTAGCTTAAATGGTTCATATAATTGGATTGATATGTATAGAGATTTACTTGATGCATACAATAGAAAAATTCATCGCACCATTAAAATGTCACCGATTAAAGCAAATTCAACAAATGAAAAACAGCTTTTAAACACAGTATACAGTCATTTAAAGATGTATAAAATGTCAAAATTTAATGCAGGAGATCATGTACGCATAAGCAAATATAAAAACATTTTTAAAAAAGGTTATACTCCGAATTGGACAACAGAAATCTTTACAATTAAAAGAGTACAAAATACATATCCTACAACATATATATTAGAAGACTATCGCCGAAATCCTATTAAAGGCGGATTCTATGAAGAAGAACTTTCAAAAACCAGATATCCTAATACATACCTAGTTGAAAAGGTTCTCAAAACTAAAGGACATAAGGTGTTTGTCAAGTGGCTGGGCTTTGGTAATGAGCACAATTCTTGGATAAGCAAAGATGAGATATTGTAAATGGAAGAATACAATAAATAAACAACAACAAAAACAACAACAATGGCATCAATATTTAATTTAGTTTAAAATAAGTAAATAAACAATAAATACGAAAGTGCTTCTTATAAATCATACTGTGTGTTTAACCTCATTTATTTACAATCAAAGTCACAATGTCAATAACATTGACTCTGAGCTCCAATTCATCAGAGCTATCTGCTAATTATTTTCCTCCTATTGATTTAAACGGAACCTATGAATGTGCTCTAACTGATTTTCATTCATACAACAGTATCCCGAATGTGGATGTCTACAACAATATATTTTATATCGGTGAACTTGTAATTGAAATACCGATCGGATCTTATGAATTAAATGATATAGTTGACTATATAGAAGAACAATACAAACGATATAGACCAGAAAACAAAATTTTGATTGAAGCTAATAACAATACAATGCAAGTCAAAGTCAGCAGCTCTAAAGAACCAATATATTTTAATAAAGAAAATACAATAGGTAGACTTTTAGGATTCAATAGCAGAATATTAACGCCAAACAAAGAACATTACTCTGATCTTCCAGTGAATATCTTTAAGGTGAATCTCTTGAGGATTGAAAGCAGTATTGTGGTTAATACTTATATGAATAATTCTAAAGCTCATACACTACATGAATTTCCGAATAATGTACCGGCTGGATATAAAATAGTTGAGATTCCCAAAAATCTTATTTATTTGCCAGTAAACTCCAGAGAGATAAGTTCACTAGCTCTTCGCGTGGTTGATCAAAACGGCGACTTAATTAATTTCAGAGGTGAGGAAATTACAATACGAATACATTTAAGGACAACTAAATAATGATAATATAAAACACGAGTATATCGAAGAATACTACAGCAACATCTAATTCTCAAACGTTACAATCTAAGCAACAATTGAAAAGATCTGTTCGTCAAAAATGGCTTACAGCAGCAAACAAGAGTTTTCTCAAGTCACTGAACTTTAAATTGAAAACAAAATGAGTTCAATAATAGACGTTTTAGATAAACCAATATCTGACGAAAATATTATCAAAAAGGATTATCACACATACATACCATACCTTCAGTCTTTTAACAACAACGATGAAATAAGAATTTCAATACAAAACCAAGATCTATATGTGTTACCCAGTGAAAGCTATATATATATGTGGAAGGACTTGTTGTAGACGAAAAAACATCGAAATCTACACCCAACTTTCAGTTGAAAAATAATTTTGTTGCATATCTCTTTGATGAAATCCGCTATGAACTGAATGGTATTGAAATTGATCATACAAGATATTTGGGAGCCACCAGTACCATAAAAAATTTGGTTTCTTTATCACCTACGGAAATCGTTGTGTTGCAAAATGCTGGATGGAATAAACTTGATAAAATAGATCTTAAAAATGGAAATTTTAATTTCTATGTACCACTCAAACTTCTTTTAGGATTCGCTGAAGACTACAATAAAGTTTTATTAAATGGTAAACATGAATTGATACTCTTGCGTAATAAGAACGATGAAGATCTTGTACACTGGAATGTTTCCACCGAGAAAGCAAAACTTACAATTTCATTAATATCATGGAGAATTCCACATGTTCAATTATCTGATCATAGTAAATTGAATATGATCAAAATACTTAATAATGGTGCTGCTATACCAATGGCATTCTGTAGTTGGGATTGTCATATGAATCCGCACCTTAATACGGGAACCAATCACATATGGAATAATAAACTGGCCGCTAATAAAGAACGCCCTCGTTTTGTCTTGATTGCCTTTCAACAAGAAAACAAGTTTGTTCATTGTGATCTTACTAACTTAAAAGTACATTTAAACTCAACCTCTTACCCATATGACGATCTTAATATAAAATTCAAAAATGAGCGCTATGCGATTCTATATGATATGTATCTAAGATTCCAACAAAGCTACTACATGAAACAACCCCAACCTCTTCTAACACGTCAAGAGTTTAAAAATAACGCTCCAATTATTGTAGTTGATGTCAGTCACCAAAACGAAACGCTCAATACCGGACCAATCGACATAAAAATTGAATTTGAAACAGCAACAAATATTCCAGCAAAAACATCAGCTTACTGCGTTCTTATTCATGACCGCGTAATAGAATACATACCAATAAAAGGTCAAGTCCGGAAGCTCTTATAAATTAAATAACATGGATGGTGATATTGTTTTTGTAGACTTGCAAGGTTTCAAAACTAATTGAAATGACTTCATCGCAAAAGAACTAGCTGTAGTTTTCAGCAACAAGGAATGGTTCAATTTCATCATAAAACCTCCTTTTGATTTCGCATGTTTATCAGCCAAAAAACAGAGAGAAGCAGTTTGGTTAACAAAAAACTATCATCATATTAACTGGAATGATGGATCAGTCTCATTTCAAAGCGTTTGCAAGTTTTTAAAATCGAATATAAGAAATTCACAAATATATGTTAAGGGGGGAGAGAAGAAAAAATGGCTGGAAAAAATTATTCATCAAACAGTTTATAACATTGAAGACATTGGCTGCATTAATTTCAAACAAATGGGAACTAAGCATTCCATATATCTCTATTGTAGCTATCACGACTATGGTGTTTGTGCCTTAAGGAATGCAATTTTACTTAAAAATGAAAGTGTTAACAAACTTTTAAATAAATGCTTATAAAAATTAAAAAAAATGTCTTTTTATTTCAAACAAAAAACCTACATACATATTTATTTTTTTCAGAGAAGACACAAACAAACATACACAATGGTTCATTCATTCATTCAAATGGTCAAGGGAATATTTGGGCACAAAGAATAAACGCTTATTATTTGTTTGTATGTATATGCGTAAATGAAATAAATTTGTAGATATTTATGTACGCATGAATATGTACACCTTATCACATTTTATACTGACCAGGAAATCAAGAAAGCGGACTGTCATACAGACTCACCAATCGTCACACACACAGACTGTCTGACAGCCAGACATTCCAACCGCCACTCAGAACACAAAAAAAACACACACACTTAAACATAGCATAAATATTCATATTCTACAAAATACAGAAATCGCACCACCATCCAGATCCCCAAATAAAATCCATCGATGATCGTCATGTATAAAATAAAAAAAACATCAGTTTCAATATTTATGCAATAGTAATTTTTTTTTCACAACGTCTTCAAGATCAGAATAATCAAATTATTCCTCCAGACTCAAGCATTGCAAGCAAAAAAGTAAAAAAAAAACACTGAATTGCTGGACGACAAATCTTAAGTAAACACACCAAATTTTAATAAGCAAAAAAATAAAAGAAAAAATCTCACTCCAGCAAGAAGGAACGAACCACAAACATTAAGGGCATCCATATATAACTACTACACTTTTTTAAATAGTGTTATTCCTAAAAATGCTTCTAAATTTTTTTATTCACCAGGCGTACACAGTGTAAATGGACAGACAGAAATTCCCACGCTCACATACCGACGGACATGTATTCTCAAGGTCACATATGGACAGACACAAATTCCCACGCTCACATACCGACGGACATGTATTCTCAAGGTCACATATGGACAGACACAAATTCCCACGCTCACATACCGACGGACATGTATTCTCAGGGTCACATATGGACAGACACAAATTCCCACGCTCACATACCGACGGACATGTATTCTCAAGGTCACATATGGACAGACACAAATTCCCACGCTCACATACCGACGGACATGTATTCTCAAGGTCACATATGGACAGACACAAATTCCCACGCTCACATACCGACGGACATGTATTCTCAAGGTCACATATGGACAGACACAAATTCCCACGCCTACCCCAACATTTTATTTAAAAAAAAAAACAACAATGTGAACGCCCCTATTAAACCGTGGGAAAAAATACACACACGAACACACACAAAACGAAATTTGAGAATTTTGGCAATTAAAATTAAAAAATTTCAAATTTAATTGCTGAAATTTAATATTTTTAATGGTCGAAGCACATACAGTTCCCTACTACTGAAACAGACATGTTACAAAGAATAAATATGAAAAAAATATATTATCTTATCACAATACAAAAAAAAAAATGCATGGATAAACAAAATTAAGGAGGGGGTACTGTAGTATATATACATTTAATGGTAAAAGATTTGATACTCTTAAGTTACTTGCTTCACTTATATTGTTATATACATATGTTAAGTGCATCTGCATTAATAATTAATAATGCCGCTAAGTATATGAGCAAAATAATAAATACATATAATACTGGTTTAGCGACAATTGCAGTTATAGTTAAGTTAAGGTACTTATAAGAATTGTAAAACATGTTTTGACTGATCGAACTAGCTTGCCCGCGAACAAACATATATTGGAATTTAAATAAAGTATTTTTAAGAATTAAGAAAGTTAAAGTTCTTACAGTAGCGACGAGGATAAACTAAAAAGTATTAAACAAAATATTTAAGAAACAGCAAAAGTTATTGTTATTGGTAGCTGACATAAAATGGCAAACGCTATTCTTGGAAAGGTACCATTTTTAAGCACAACAAAAACAAGTGGGCTGTGTATCAAAATCAACTTGAGCAATTTTTGATTGCCAATGAAATTAAAGATGAAGCAAAGAAAAAAGCCATCATGTTGACATCATTATGTGAAGCATCATATATGTTGTTGACCAATTTGACAAGTCCACGGAAAGTTGAATATACAACGACGACATATGAAGTTTGCTTGGCAGTTATGAAAAAAAATTTTAAAACTGCCAAGTCAGGGTTTGCTGAGCATTTCAAGTTTTATAATGCTACAAAAGCTGCAAATGAAACGATGAATGAATGGGCGGTTCGAGTCAGGTCACTAGCGATATCTTGCGAGTTTGGAGCTAATTTGGAAACGGCTATTCGGGACAAGTTCGTGATGGGGTTGGAAAAGGGTCCGGCCCGGGATAAGATTTTTCTGGAGTCCGTGGAACGTTCCTTCGAAAAAGTTATTGATATCGCCAATAACGTCAAATACGCTAAGCATCATTATGAGGTGATACAGGAGGTGAAAGAAGAAAATGTTCATTTCATCAAGCGGAACAAACGGCAACAACACATAAAACACCAACAGCAGGATAAAGCAACGGTGGAGCGATGCAAAGTTTGTGGGTACAACAATCACAGATCAGAAAATTGTAAGTTAAAAAATTACAAATGCAACCAATGCAAGCAGAGGGGACATTTGAAGAAAATGTGTAGCACCAAAAATTTAAATTTTATAGATAATAGCGATATAAATTTATATTCCATAAGTAGTGAGAAAGATGGTCCTATAAAAGTGAAGATTGTACTAAATAACAAAATTTTTGAAATGGAACTCGATATGGGATCGGAAAATAATGTTGTTTCAGAAAATTTTTATAAGTCCTTTTTGGGAAACCATAAGATGAAAAAGGTGAGTGTTTTATTCAAAGCTTATAATGGTGCGGAAATAGAGGCTATTGGTGCTTGCGACGTTAAAATGAAGTATGAAAATAAAACAAGGATTATTCCATTTATTGTAATTAAGAACGGTGGCCCACCGCTAGTGGGTAGAAATTTTCTTAAAAAGTTCGAAATTGAAGTTTGCAGATTGAACTATTGCGTACCTATGGCATCCACACTGGAAATAACTAAGAAATTTAAGGAACTTTTCGATGGAAGAGTAGGGAAGTTTAGAGGGAGTCAAGCAGTTTTGAAGATTGGGGATGACGCAGAACCAAAGCTTTTCAGACCAAGACCCTTACCAGTAGCAATTAAAAATAAAGTAGAAATGGAAATAGAAAATTTAATAAGAATTAATGTGTTACAGCCAGTTAACTATAGCGAATGGGGAACGCCCATTGTCCCTGTTGTGAAAAAGAATGGGGGTATTAGAATATGTGGGGATTATAAGGTCACCCTGAATCCACAATTGGAGGTGGAGAAATACCCGGTTCCCTGAATAGAGGACATTTTTTTCCAAATTGCACGGGAGGGAAGAATTTTCAAAGTTAGACCTTAGTATGGCGTACCAACAAATTGAATTGAATAAAGACTCAAGGAAATATTCTACTATTTCCACGTCTAAAGGATTGTTTCAATACACCCGATTGATTTATGAGTTAACGTCGGCGCCTGCAATTTTTCAGAGAATTATGGATTCTCTTTTTGCGGGGCTAGATGGTGTTGTGGTCTTCTTAGACGACATTTTGATTAGCGCCCCTAATAGAAAGATGCACATAGAAAGACTAGAACGGATTCTTAAGATTTTTAGTGATAGTGGTTTTAAGCTATCTGTAGATAAGTGTGTATTTTTTGCAGAAAAAATATATTATTTAGGACACGTAATTGATAAGCACGAAGAACATTCCAAATCCCACGAATGGAAAAGAACTTCAATCATTTTTAGGTGTCATAAATTTTTACAGGCAGTTTTTTACCGGATGTGGCAACATTGCTACATTCATTACACAATTTGTTACGCACAAATACGAAATTTGTTTGGGACAAGAACTGTTGATCAGCTAAAAACTTTATTGCTAGCGAACAATTGTTTAGCTCATTTTAATGAAAAATTCAATACGCGGTTGACGGTTGATGCAAGTCCGGTGGGAGAGGCGCGGTGTTATCACAAGTAGATGAGAACGGGACAGAAAGACCAGTAGAATTTGCCTCTAGATCTTTGACGGATACCGAAAGAAGGTATTCCCAGTTAGACCGCGAAGCGGTAGCTATTTTATTCGGGGTGAAAAAATTCCATCACTATGTTTATGGTCGGCGCTTTACGTTAGTAATTGACAATAAGCCACTTCATTACATATTTGGCCCTAAAAAAGGGTATACCTTCAATGGCCTCGGGTCGATTACAACGCATTGCGTTAGTATTGTCGGGTTATCAGTACGATATTTGCCATATTAAATCTAAAAGTAATATTGCCGATTACTTTTCCAGATATCCGAGGGAAGACAATGTTATTGCGGAAGAATTTCCAGAAAATATTTATTTAAATCAGACAGAGGCTACCAGATGAAAAACTGTTTTTAAGCTTTAAGCTCATTGGCAGGAGATTGAAAAGGATTCACTGTTACAAACAGTTAGAAAATTTATAAAAGTTGGGTGGCAACGAATTTATTCTGCTTCAAAACTATTACCATATTTTTTGAAGAGAAATGAATTGTTGGGGGAGCAAAATTGTTTGTTTTGGGGTTATCGTGTTATTATACCCCAAAAACTGACAAAAGAGTTAGTTGATTTTTTGCATGATACTCATATGGGGCTAATAAAGATGAAGTTAATGGCTAGGGAGTGCTGTTGGTGGCCGGGTCAGGGAAAGGATTTGGAAGAAAAAGTTAGATCATGTGAGGCTTGCTTGTTGACGCGTCCAAATCCACCCCAGCAGAAATTGATTCCTTGGGTGAGATGCGAAGAAATTTGGTCTAGGATTCACATAGATTTTTTCGGGCCGTTTCTAAAACGGTGGTGTTTGGTAGTGGTTGATAGTACTAGCAAATGGGTGGACTGCATTGACATGGGTACAAATACCACAAGTGATGCAGTAATATCAGCGCTACGTGAAATGTTTGCACGATATGGACTACCTAAGTGTATAGTTTCGGATAATGGAACTGCATTCGTTTCAAACAAATTTAAAGAATTTCTAAGAATAAATGGAATTAACCAAATCACAACGCCAGTAGGACATCCGGGTACAAACGGTCAAGCAGAAAATATGGTGAAAATAATAAATAATGCGTTGAAACGCAATTTAAAAGGTGCGCCATTATCAGAATTCAACAGTGCTTTATGTCGATTCTTGGTTGACTACAGGAACACTAGACACTCAAGCATCGGAATGTCTCCAGCGTTTCTCATATATAATAAAAGGTAAATTAGAACCAGGTTAGATCTAATAAACACAAAAAGGAAAGTAGAGAGGAAAACTATGGCAAATGTTGATCGATTTGCGGGAAATACACAAAAAATCAAATAAAGTACCACAAAGGTTTTAAAAAAGCAATATTTCAGGCAAAAAACAGGGTTATGGTAAAAGATTATTCGGCTCCTGGTAAAGTAGTTTGGACAAAAGGTACTTCGCCAAACTTAAATTTGTATATAAATTATTTGCTAAAAGTCTCCACTAAAGAGCACTAAATTCAATGGAAATGAATATACAAGTCTATAGCAAAAAACCAATCAATAGGTAAATAATAAATATAAAAAAATTCTTCCCGTTAACATAAGCAATATATAATAAAATATGTATACCTGCTGCTGCTGAAATAAAAGGTTTGATCTGTAAAAAAAACACATACTTGTCGTCAATAAGCAATTGATTTTGATATTAATTCTGCTCTAACCATCGTAATATACAGATCATTTTTGCTTTGCTATTATTTTGTATTTAATCATTTATACATATATATTAAAGTGAATATGTATGTATGTAAAGTAAAACTAAGTTAAGAAATTAAAACTGTATGTTTTATACAATTAAAACTAAATGAATTTTAAATAAAATTTTATAAGAAAAATAATACAGTGAAGTATTATCCTAACTTGGAAAAATCTCCTACATTAAAATGGTGCCGAAACCCGGGAACTACCTGTGCTGAACTACCCGTGCTAAACTACCTGTGCTGAACTACCCGTGCTGAACTACCTGTACTGAACTACCTGTGCTGAAATTCTTGCTGGAATTACAACTTCCCATAAGCTAAACTATTCCTACGTTTACAACTTGTAAAACTATTGCTGTCTACACTACGACCTACGTAATCTATTATAAAACTACTGCCGTAAAAAATCATTGACATATTGCTATTACAAATTTCGTGCTAAATTTATTGCAAAATGTCGTCGATAGATGTAAGAATTGAAGACCAGAAAAAATTGTTGAACCATATAAAACGCATGTCAAATGCATTCAACACCAAACCTAAAGGGGAGAAATCAAAAGGGTATGTCCAAACTATGATGGAAGATCTGGAACTCACCTTCAAAACTTTCGTGGATGGTCATGATCAAATCATTGAAGTGCTTCGCGAATCTTCCATGAATGAAGATGATGTGCCTTATTTTAGTACAGATACTTATTATATATGCTACAATGAGTATATATCTTTTAAATCTAACATTCTTGACTTACTATTTGAATTTGATTCTCCACAGGCTTCTATGAGCCATACTAGTACTTTTGCAGCTACTAACACACGTAATGAAACTTTTAGTGCTGGTGCTCGTCTACCTAAAATCGATTTACCCACCTTTTCTGGCGACTATCTCGATTGGATTCCTTAACGAGACATGTTTTTGTCACTTGTACACAACAACAACTCACTTACAAAAATCCAGAAATATTTTTATTTAAAAGGTTCTTGCACGGGTACACCGCTTAGTATGGTAAATGAATACCCTGCAGCAGAATCTAGCAGAATCGTTTTTGATGGCGGAAATCGTAGACCACCTCAAACTTCTATTAATGAAGAATTATCTGCTGGTCAAGCTTTGAAGAACGATTTACCTTCTATAATAACTCGATGGAGAAGACATTATATTGGTTTTACAGCTGATCTTGAAAAAATGTTCAGGCAAATCAATGTATCTAAAACTCATCTGAATTTCCAATGCATTCTATGGAGGGATGAGAAGACTAATAAAATATGTGTGTACAATCTTCGTACTGTGACTTACGGAACCACAGCTGCGCCTTACTTAGCCATTCGTGTAATAAAACAACTTTCAAAAGATGAAAAAAATAATCATCCACAAGCTTCTACGATTCTTCGTTCGGATACGTATGTAGACGATGTAATATCAGGTGCTGACTCCTTACCTGAAGCGTTACATTTACAAGACCAACTTTGCTCTTTGCTAAAAGCCGGGGGTTTTCACTTAAGAAAGTGGAATTCTAATTCGTACCAGCTTATGGAAAATGTACCTGAAGATGATCGTGAAAAAAGAGATTCGTTTCAAATACATCAGCCTAACATGTCCAAAGCACTAGGACTTTCTTGGGATACATTAAATGATTCTTTTTGTTTTTCTATAAATTTCACATTTAAAAATCCTGTAACTAAAAGTAGTTTGCTTTCAGACGCCGCAAAATTATTTGACCCCTTAAGATGGCTTGCACCAACCACTATTCTTGCTAATATCCAGTTTCAGAGACTATGGAAAATAAAACTGGATTGGAAAGATGAACTGTCAGAAGATTTACAGCATGAAAGGATTCAATTTCGTAACGGTTTAAAATTTCTCGAAGAAATACGTTTACCAAGGTGGATTGGGTATACACCAACAAGTTCTGTCGATATTCACGCTTTCTATGATGCTTCACAAACAGCTTATGCAGCTGTTGCTTATTCTCGGATTACAACCGCATCGGGTGAGATATTGATAAACCTTCTGCAAGCAAAAACGAAAGTTGCACCTATAAAAGGTGAAACAATTCCCCAAATAGAATTGTGTGCAGCAACTCTACTATCAAAATTAGTTACAAAAATTAAAAATAACGTCGAATTTAATATAGGCCGCATAACATACTGGACCGACAGCACTATAGTACTAGCATGGTTAAAAAATAAATCTACGAAATCAGAAGTTTATGTGGCAAATAGAGTTTCACAATAATAGTAACGTCGATGACTGGAGATATGTACCATCTGGTGATAACCCTGCAGATTGCGCATCTAGAGGATTAGCCCCCGTTGAATTAGTTAATCATCGTTTATTGTGGCAAGGCCCTCCATGGCTAAGAACATCATCTGATTCGTGGCCTACTTTACAAACGGATATCGTCAAAAAACAATATGAACCTAAATCAGTTATTACAGTTCAACAGCAAGTGGTCCTCTTATGTCAGATATCACAACTAAAACAATGCCAACAGACTTTATTATTGCTGATATAGTTTCCAAATACTCTTCAATTTCATCTATGGTTCGCATATTGTCGTATATTTTGCGCTATATTTTTAATCTAAAAGTAAAAACACTCGAAAACGGTGAACGAGAGGTTGGATTTCTTAAAACTTACGAACTAGACAGAGCTTTAAATAAGTTAATTATCTACACTCAAACCTTATCAACAAATACCGAAATTTCATGTTTAAAGTCTGGAAAACCACTTCCAATCAAAAGCAAAATTATTCAACTAACACCATTTTTGGATGAAATGGGAATACTTAGAGTCGGAGGGCATTTATTAAATGCAAAAATTCCGTATCCCACCAAACACCCTATCCTATTAGCGAAACAAAATCCTCTTCCTATACTGATATATGCAGAAGCTCATATTAAAACTTCGCATGGTGGTATACAACTAATGCAATCTTACGTTTCACGATGTTATTGGATTCCATCTGGTCGCGATCTAGCTAATCTTGTTCAACGAAAATGCATCATTTGTTTTAACTATCATGCTAAAACGTGTCAGCAATTGATGGGCAATTTACCAATGGTGAGAGTACAGCCAGCTCGTACATTTAAGCACAGTGGCGTAGACTACGCTGGTCCTAACGTTGACTCCTTCTTGGCAGCATTCCGTTGGTTTACATCGCGCAGAGGTATGTGTACCGATTTCTATTCGGATTGTGGTAACAATTTTGTGGGAGCCAATAAGGAACTACAGATTATGTACCAACGCAATAAAACTTCCCTCCCAGAACACTTGGGTGAAACCTTAGCCAACCAGAGGGTCTATGGGAAGCTAGAGTAAAATATACAAAGCATCACCTTCGCAGAATAATGCGGGATCGAACGTTTACTTACAAGGAACTTTCTACGCTGCTGGCCCAAATAGAGAGCTGCCTCAATTCTCGTCCCCTGTGTCCATTTTCAAGTGATCCGGCTGAAGAAAACGCGCTGACGCCATCTTATTTTTTAATCGGCGAACCCACAACCAGTATTCCCGATGAAGATGTCCTCGATGTTAATATTGACCGCTTAAGTCGGTGGAAACAAATACAATTCTTGAAACAACACTTTGGAGTAGCGAATATATGTGCAGGCTTCAGGCTCGACCTAAATGGACTAAGATTAAGCGTAACGTAAAACATGGCGATCTAGTAGTTATACTACATGAGAAAGGTGCCTCTGGCTTCTTGCTAAAGTAGAAGAATTGCATCCTGGGTCTGATGGTTTGATAAGAGTTGTAACTCTTTATTGTAATGGTAAACGTATAAAAAGACCAATAAGTAAAATCTGCTTTCTGCCTAGCAATGATCCACCACCTGATCATCAGCAACAACATTCTTCATAAATAAGAAACTGCTATCAACATTAAAACAGTTTCTTGGTGGGGGAGAATGTTTGAGTACTTCCCCAAACTTAAATTTTTATATAAATTATTTGCTAAAAGTCTGCACTAAAGAGCACTAAATTCAATGGAAATGAATATACAAGTCTATAGCAAAAAACCAATCAATAGGTAAATAATAAATTAGAAAAAATTCTTCCCGTTAACACAAGCAATAAATAATGCTGCTGCTGAAATAAAAGGTTTGATCTGTAAAAAAACACATACTTGTCGTCAATAAGCAATTGATTTTGATATTAATTCTGCTTTAACCATCGTAATATACAGATCATTTTTGCTTTGTTATTATTTTGTATTTAATCATTTATACAGATATATTAAAGTGAATGTGTATGTATGTAAAGTAAAACTAAGTTAAGCAATTAAAACTGTATGCTTTATACAATTAAAACTAAATGAATTTTAAATAAAATTTTATAAGAAAAATAATACAGTGAAGTATCATCCTAACTTGGCAAAATCTCCTACAATGCTATAGAGTCTCATAAAAAATCTGAAAGCAAAAGTATTAATAATAATGAACAAAATGTTGTAAATAATGATAACATTTCTAAAACGGAAGAAAGTCACCTGAATAATAATACTAATAGTAATAATGATAATAAAGATACAAACTTGAAATATAATTTAAGACGTAGGAAACAGACATGTTACAAAGAATAAATATGAAAAAAAATATATATTATCTTATCACAATACAAAAAAAAAATGCATGGATAAACAAAATTAAGGAGGGGGTACTGTAGTATATATACATTTAATGGTAAAAGATTTGATACTCTTAAGTTACTTGCTTCACTTATTTTGTTATATACATATGTTAAGTGCATCTGCATTAATAATTAATAATGCCGCTAAGTATATGAGCAAAATAATAAATACATATAATACTGGTTTAGCGACAATTGCAGTTATAGTTAGTTATTACTTATAAGAATTGTAAAACATGTTTTGACTGATCGAACTAGCTTGCCCGCGAACAAACATATATTGGAATTTAAATAAAGTATTTTTAAGAATTAAGAAAGTTAAATATGATATATATACTAAAATATGTATAAGAAAGCTTAGGTGTTTTCTATGCCTACTTTTGAGATATAATGATTTTAAAAATTATCCATATTTTAAATTTTTTTTTAAATTATCACTTGATATATTTAATGTTTGATAATGTATGATGCTTTAATAAAGTGAACTCTAATTTTGGCACTAGTAATGATGGCAATACAGCTCGAAAATTTTTTAACGAATTCACAAAATAGCAGAGAAAATTGTAATCAAGATTTACTGCATAAACTCCTAGTTTCTTCTGATCCATTAATTTCATCTAATAGAAATACAATAAATACTAGCAGCTCTTTCTACAATAATCAAGAAATTAGTGATTACATAATGGTAGATGAATCTTTTAACACTGATTCAGACTCAGAAACTTATTTTAGTGATTAAGAAATTGTTTACAATTGTGTTATTGGAATATGTTTGTTACTTTATTATTAATCATTATACAAATATGTTCTTTATCTTAAATAATAATTTAATTCTGAAATATTTAGTGTTGTCAATTTGGCAACCCTATTCATATTATGTTATCTGAATACCAATGGTTCTTTTCAAAACTGTAAACAAACAAAAATATATATACTAAAAAGTTTAACATAATGTTATATTGAAAAAATGTATACGGCAACCCTAAATAATTAGAGATTGGTTATATATCATAAGAGAACTATAACGTTATATCACGAGAAATATTTTTCTATTTTATATGTTTAGTTTTTGCGTTTTAGTGCTCCTTTAATATATTTTATGTTATAAAAATGTGATTTAATATACAGACATATACAAGGCACATCTATACGTCTATAACACATATAGATGCGCCTTGGACATATAGATATGAATAATTTTTTATCCGCTTTTTAGTCGTGAAACATATATAAGCAACGGCGGAAAACATATACTACCGCCGTCTCGCTTAAAGATTTTCAGAGTCCGACTTAGATCCCCAGAGCTATTTTATGACAACACAAAAACATACCTGCAAGCGTGCTATTATTTTATGACTTTTTTATATGCAGCAGAACAACAACTTTTTAAACCAGTCTAAAATTTTATGACTCTATGACAATATGATTAAATAGCACGAAGTGTGAATCCCCCAACTGTTGGTAACATACTTTTTTGCACAGTTGAAAAAAAGTGCTCTCACGAAAAAAGTAGTAAATTATGACAAAAAGTACCAAAATACCACAATTTTCAACTCTGCCGGCATTATTTGTTTTGATTAAAAAAGTATGTTATTTCAACTCCATTACGTTTCCATAAAAAAGGTTACCACAATTCAATGGAGTTAATGTGTATATAGTATGTTACACAGTACAAAGTGCATGTCTTCTGTAGCACCCAATATTGATTAATGCATAAAATCGTCAAATATAAAATGGCTAAGGAACCGAAAATTGTGTTTGGTAGAGGAAAGTCCCCTTAAAACGACTGGCCGGTTGTCATCAAATCCTATTTAAAAGTTTAGGGGGTATACCCCCCCAAAGTTGAAAAGTAATCAGAATGCACCCAATATTGGATGATGCATAAAATCGTCAAATATAAAATGGCCAAGGATCTGAAAATTGGGTTTGGTAGAGGAAATTGCCCTTAAAACGACTGGCCGGTTGTCATCAAATCCTATTTAAAAGTTTAGGGGGTATACCCCCCAAAATTGAAAAGTCATCAGAATGCACCCAATATTGGATGATGAATAAAAACGTCATATATACAATGGAATCGAAATTTTGATATACATACTTTAAATATTTAATACTAATTCGGTTTTTTCTGAATTACAATATAGTTTTAATTCGTAAAAAAGGCGTTAGTTGCTTTTTGGTTTCTATATGTATATAAAAAATTTGGGATCTCCCACCCCTGGAGAGGGAAATTCAATTTTTTTATTTTTCACCAATGCAAATTTTTATGATATATATATATATATATATATATATATATATGTATAGATATATGTGTAAATATATGTATATATATATATATATATATATATATATATATATATATATGTATATATATATATATATATATATATATATATACATATCTATGTGTATATATATCTATATATATATATATATATATATATATATATATTTATATATATATATATATATATATATATATATATATATATATAGATATATGTGTAAATATATATATATATATATATATATATATATATATATATATATTTACACATATAGTAATTAATAGAATTGTTTAAGTTTTGAGGTTATTTTATATTAGTATATATTTCGATATTTCGCTAGCCTTCGGTTAGCTGCTTCAGGAAATTATTTTATATTGTCAAAAATTTTCTTTTCAATTATATACATATATATTTATTTATATATTTCAAATATATATATATATATATATATATATATATATATGTGGAAAAAAAAATATATATATATATATATATATATATATATATATATTATTATATATACATACATATATATATATATATATATATATATATATATAGATATATATATATGTATTTACATATATCATGTTTCGCACAGGCAATTTTTTAAGTGTATCCTTAAACCGCCATGATCATTTAAATTTTTGGTTGGAAATATTTGCACTCAGTCCTTTTTGCACTTCAGTAACGCTAGTGAAAAAAACAAGATGCCATATTTTCGGATTTAACAAGATACTTCCCCATCGAATCCTTAATGGTTGACTGTTTACAAACATTGCAGACTTCTCAGCTGATAAGTACCGGTTTAAGAAATTTAACAAGATTTTTTGGTTTGTTTACAAACATACCATATGCACGTTCTCTCTGAGCCATGTGCTCGCTATGTATTTTGGGGGTGGTTTTAACTATTGGCTTATATATTAAAAACTAAGAGCCCGCGCCAAAGGCCGCTACCTGCAATCAAAAGCTTACTAAATTACGCGTTGGTTACAATGGTTGTCAAATATCAAATCTGTTGCAAAAGAAAGTTATAGGTCCAACAAAATATTGAAAAATTGAAATATGCCAAACAAATTTTTCTTTTAACTATCGACTTATATATTAAAAACTAAGATCCCGGGCCAAATACCGCTACCTGCAATCAAAACCTTACTACATTACGGGTCGATTGCAATAGTTGTCATATATTAAAGCTATTCCAAAAGAAAGTTATAGGTGCAACAAGATTTTGAAAAGTGGAAAAACTCCAAGTATATTTTATTTTAACTATTGTCTTATATATTAAAAATTAAGAGCCCGCGTCAAACGCTGTTACCTGCAATAAAAATCCTACTAAATTACAGGACGACTGCAATGGTTGCCATATATCAAAACAATTCCAAAAGAAAGTTATAGGTGAAACAAGATTTTGAAAATTTGAAAAACGCCAAAGTAGTAGGGAACTGTATGTGCTAGGACCATTAAAAATATTAAATTTCAGCAATTAAATTTGAAATTTTTCAATTTTAATTGCCAAAATTCTCAAATTTCACAAAATTCTCAAATTTCATTTTGGGTGTGTTCGTGTGTGTATTTTTTCCCACGGTTTAATAGGGGCGTTCACATTGTTGTTTTTTAATATAATGTTGGGGTAGGTGTGGGATTTTTGTCTGTCCATATGTGACCTTGAGAATACAGGGACCATTAAAAATATTAAATTTCAGCAATTAAATTTGAAATTTTTAAATTTTAATTGCCAAAATTCTCAAATTTCAAAAAATTCTCAAATTTCATTTTGTGTGTTCTCGTGTGTGTATTTTTTCCCACGGTTTAGTAGGGGCGTTCACATTGTTGTTTTTTTAATATAATGT
Source organism: Linnaemya vulpina (assembly GCA_963675445.1). Classification (NCBI taxonomy): domain Eukaryota; kingdom Metazoa; phylum Arthropoda; class Insecta; order Diptera; family Tachinidae; genus Linnaemya; species Linnaemya vulpina. Next base: position 78,332,000 of record OY776276.1, on the reverse strand, counting down.
TGGGGTAGGCGTGGGATTTTCGTCTGTCCATATGTGACCTTGAGAATACATGTCCGTAAATATGTGAGCGTGGGAATTTGTGTCTGTCCATATGTGACCTTGAGAATACATGTCCGTCGGTATGTGAGCGTGGGAATTTCTGTCTGTCCATTTATACTGTGTACGCCTGGTGAATAAAAAAATTTAGAAGCATTTTTAGGAATGACACTATTTAAAAAGTGTAGTAGTTATATATGGATCCCCTTAATGTTTGTGGTTCGTTCCTTCTTGTTGGAGTGAGGTTTTTTCTTTTATTTTTTTGCTTATTAAAATTTGGTGTGTTTACTTAAGATTTGTCGTCCAGCAATTCAGTGTTTTTTTTTTACTTTTTTGCTTGCAATGCTTGAGTCTGGAGGAATAATTTGATTATTCTGATCTTGAAGACGTTGTGAAAAAAAAATTACTATTGCATAAATATTGAAACTGATGTTTTTTTTATTTTATACATGACGATCATCGATGGATTTTATTTGGGGATCTGGATGGTGGTGCGATTTCTGTATTTTGTAGAATATGAATATTTATGCTATGTTTAAGTGTGTGTGTTTTTTGTGTTCTGAGTGGCGGTTGGAATGTCTGGCTGTCAGACAGTCTGTGTGTGTGACGATTGGTGAGTCTGTATGACAGTCCGCTTTCTTGCTTTCCTGGTCAGTATAAAATGTGATAAGGTGTACATATTCATGCGTACATAAATATCTACAAATTTATTTCATTTACGCATATACATACAAACAAATAATAAGCGTTTATTCTTTGTGCCCAAATATTCCCTTGACCATTTGAATGAATGAATGAACCATTGTTTAAACATATGCATTGTTTTATTTTTATTAATATGTAATATTTATCAAATTATGTATATATTTTTATTTATACCTCAATTTAAATTTGCCTCTACTACATCCGCTGCCTCTAACAACAATTGATCGTCTCCATACATCGCAAGAAAAAGAGGTATATCTATTTTTGGTAGTATTTCAACACTCAATATTTATATTTGAGGTTTGATTGCTACCTCTCTTCCATGGTCTGTTGTGGTTGGCTGCGAAGACACCGCTAAAAAGTGATCCTCATCGCCTGTTAGCACATCATCGTATTCTGCATTCGAAGGATATGATGTCTCAGGTGCAGATGTTGGCTGCGAAGACACCGCTAAAAAGTGATCCTCATCGCCTGTTAGCATATCATCGTATTCTGCATTCGAAGGATTTGATATCTCAAGTGCAGATGTTGGCTGCGATGACAGCTCTAACAAAAGTTCCTCATCTCCTTCAAGATGTTTCTCGAAATCTTCCTGTCTGGCTTTTCTTAAATACTCCTTCAAATGGTGACGCTGAAGTCTCCGATATAACGGTGTGTACCAGAAGTGCTTCATTGTACAAATAAAAGCTCAACTTCAAAATTTGATAATTTTGCTTTGAAAACTTGTGAAGCTACAAAAATTTTGTAATATAACAGATACCACAATGTTTTGTCCACTTAGCAGTTTCTTTTGCTACAAAATTTTGTGACGTATCTGCATGCATAAGCATGCCTCCGTATCCTGTGTATATCACATATCATAATGTATGTTTACATAAATTTGGCCACTTAGCAGTTTCATTCCCGTAAACATTTTGTATCGTAGAGGCATACATAAGCATGTTCCTGTACTCTGTATATATCAAATTCCGTTCAAAACTTTGTAACGTATCTGCATGCACAAGCATGTCTCTGTACTCTGTAGATATTTTTGTTTACATAAATATTGTGTACGTAGCAGTTTCTTTTGCCACAAAATTTTAGATCGTCTCTGCATGCATAAGCATGTCTACGTATGTTTGTTTACATAAATATTGTCTACGTAGCAGTTTCATTCCCTTAAACATTTTGTATTGTAGAGGCATGCATAAGCATGCCTCGGCATTCTGTGTATATCAGATACCACAATGTTTTGTCTATGTAGCAGTTTTTTTGCTACAAAAATTTTGGAACGTCTCTACATGCATAAGCATGCCTCCGTATTCTGTGTATATCACATATCATAATGTTTGTTTATATAAATATTGTCTACGTAGCAGTTTCATTCTCCTAAATATTTTCTAACGTATTTGCACGCATAAGCATGCCCCGGCACTCTGTGTATATCAGATACCACAATGTTTTGTCCACGTAGCTGTTTCTTTTCTAATTTTTTAATCTTAACCGTTTCTATCAGCAGATACGCTACTTTTGCAAAGTAACGCAAAGCTACTTTGTTGGAATGAAGCGTACTATACCAAAACAAAATTTTCACGGATTTATATTGATCTAAATTCTTTAGGATCCAATTCAGTACATTTTTGTATCTAAAAGTAACAAGTCGTGACTATTAAAAAATTCCTTGTTTGTTATTAATAAATCTAACTAACATATTCTAAAAAAACATATTATTTGTATATCAAAAAAATAAGAGTGTGTCATATAATTTAAGCAAAGACAGAATTTAAATATATATATATATATATATATATATATATATATATATATTTATATATATATATATATATATATATATATATATAAATCCTTGTAATATTACATGTTATTCAAGCTATCAATATATTTTTTAATAAAAAAGTACACTATAACCAAAATAATTTTTATAAGTGTAAATCAAAATATTAAAAAAAATGAATTCATCAATTTTCAAGTGCAATATCTGTAATAAGGTATATAAATACCAAAAATCTTATTTAGAACATTGCAAAGGTCATGTTCAACCACAACAAGTGCAACAGTCGATACAACCCCCACCATCTGCGTGCAACCCCATAGCAACATATCAACAAATCGCACAGTCCATACAACCCTCAACATATGCATACAACTCAATGGCCCAAAACAATTTGCAGTATCAGTATCCGGCGCAGTATCAGTACCCAGTGCAGTATCAGTACCCAGTGCAGTATCAGTATCCAGTGCAGGTACCAGCGTATCCTTTATATCCGTATCCAGTGTCAACCAACCAATTCACAGCACCTATGGAGATTCCATATCCCATTGAATATACCGTACCTATACAGTTGCAGCAAAATAATATGCCTAATTATTACCCAAGCTATTTGCCCGTAGATAATCCTTCTCAAGACATGGATATAAGTCAAGTTATTCCACATGATCAGGCAAATACACAAAATAATGAAGTAGAAATGGATATCTCAAATTCTGCGGATGATCTACTGTCTCAAGCTCCAAATGAATGCAAATATTATATAATAAATAGTGCTTTTAAAAATAATATTACAACATTTGGAGTTCCAGTAAATAAAGATTGTATTCTATTTGAAGATGTTATTGTGGATAATAAACATATCATCAAAGAAAGACTTGAAAATAGTCTTGACGTACACAACATTATTAAATTTAATATTACTCTTATTGGAGAGTATATTAAAATTATAAGCGATGATATGGAATTGTGTACTATTTCTCACCGGGCAAAGATGGATCTTCTGTGCATTGGAGATGATGTTGAGGAAATTATGGCAAAGCAATTTCAAGAAATCCACAACAAAATGTCTGAATTTCAAGAACGGGATTCAGGATGGACTTTAATTAGAATTGTTCGCCTCGAAATCGCTATAAATAAGTCATCTTTGGTGAGAGCATCGAACTGGATAAGTACGCCGGAGAACTTAAAAAGTAAAAAGGCATGTATAAATGTTGAAAATAATGACATTTATTGTTTTAAATGGGCAATAATATCTGCACTGGATACATCTGATATTAAAAGACCACAACGTTGCTGCTCATACAACATTGCAGACATCAGCGCTGATATCATATGTTTGCAAAACGGAATTGAGATTGATTTCAAAAATTTAAAGTTTCCGTTGGCGTTAAAGAGTATCAGGATATTTGAAGAAAGCAATCCAAATATTAGCGTCAATGTGTTCGGATACAATGATGAAAGCAATGAGATTGTTGGACCATTCTATAACACCAAGAATGAAAAAGCTAAACATATTAATTTGTTATTATTAGAAAATGCTGAAGAATATCAGCATTATATTCTTATCATAAATATATCAAAGTAAGTAAAGAAATATACATTTATTTACGTAAATATATTAATATATATTCTTATAACATTTTTCTTTCCACAGACTTTTAAAATCTCAGACTAGCAAGCACTGCAAAAAACTTGTCTTCTGTAACAGCTGCCTCCAATACACCCACAATGAGAGGACGTTAGAGCGACATAAAGAAGAATGTGGGAAAATTGTTGCGGAGCTGCCGTCTGAGGAAAATTCCGTGTTGCAGTTTAAAGACCACCAACGACAAATGGATGTACCATTTGTTGTGTATGCAGACTTTGAGTGCATACTGGAGGAGGTTAATATTAGAGTAAGTGACAAAAGTAGGTATCGCAAAAAGCACATTCCTTGTGCTTTTAGTTATTATATTAAATGTAAGCATAATGATAGTTTAGATAAGTTTAAATTATATACGGGGAGGGATGCAGCAGAAAAGTTTGTAGAAAATTTGATTGAAGATTGTGAAGATATTTATAATGAATATCTAGTAAATAAAAGGGAAATGGATGCTTTAACTCCTTTCGAAAATTTTAATTTTCGAAATGCGATAAATTGTCACATTTGTCATAAATATCTAGGCAATGATAGAGTGCGAGATCACTGCCACATAAGTGGTAAATTTAGAGGAGCAGCTCATAATAGATGCAATTTAAAATTTCAAAATCCAAAATTGATACCAATCTATTTCCACAATTATTCATCTTATGACGCGCATCTTTTTGTTAAAGAGTTGGGTAAAAAATCTGACAATATAAAAGTCCTTCCGCTCAACAAAGAATTATACATATCACTATCTAGATTTTCAAAAATGACCGACAACTACAACCTTGAACTTAGATTTTTAAACACAATTCGCTTTATGCCTGAAAGCTTAGAATCTTTAGCTAATAATCTTTCAGAACAAGACTTTCACATCATTAAAAGACAATTTAAAACAAAAAAAGAGTTTGATCTTGTGAGAAGAAAAGGTGTCTTTCCCTATGATTTTCTTAATTATTTTGAAAAATTGAATGTTGGTGAACTTCCAGCAAGGGAAAATTTCTTCAACCATCTCAATAATAAGGAGTGCTCGATTGAAGACTATGAGCATGCAAAAGAAGTTTGGAATGCTTTCGGCTGCAAAACCTTGCAAGATTACATGGAAGTATATTTAAAAACGGATGTGCTCTTACTTGCAGATATATTTGAAAGTTTTAGAAAGGTTTGCAAGAACATCTACCACTTAGATCCATGTCAATACTACACTGCACCAGGACTATCGTGGGATGCTATGCTAAAGTACACAAATATAGAACTAGAGCTTTTGACGGACATAGATATGTACAATTTCTTCAAGAAAGGAATACGTGGTGGACTTGTACAATGCAGTAACCGATATTCAAAGGCTAACAACAAATATCTACCTGATTTCGATAGAGAAAAGCCCTCAGAATTTATTGTGTATTTAGACGCAAATAACCTCTACGGTTGGGCTATGTCTGAGTATTTACCTTATGGTGGATTCAGATGGCTGTCAGCTGAAGAGCTAAATCTGGATCCTAAAACCATAGATGATAATTCAAGTGATGGATATGTCTATGAAGTTACTTTAGACTGTCCTTCTCATTTGCATGACTCTCACAATGACCTACCTTTCTGTCCAGAAAATAAGAAAATTTTGCAAACAAAGCACATTAAATTAGTTGCAGATTTTTCAACAAAACAAACATATGTCATACATTATAGAGTTCTTAAACAATGTTTACAGTATGGTCTAGTTCTAAAGAAAGTGCATCGAATTCTTACCTATAAGCAATCAACCTGGTTGAAAAGTTATATAGACTTGAATACCAAACATAGGGCTACTGCAAAAAATACTTTTGAAAAAATTTTTTTCAAATTGTTAAATAATGCAGTATACGGTAAAACTATGGAGAATGTGGAAAAGAGAAAAGATGTACGAATAGTTACGAACTGGAAAAGGACAAACTGTAATCATTTAGGAGCTCAAGATTGGATATCTAAACCTAATTTTCATAGTTTGTCAATATTTTCTGAGAATATGGTAGCGATTGAAATGAATAGAGTGAAAACCTATTACAATAAGCCTATATATTTAGGGTTTTCCAAATGGAAAATGTATGATTTCCATTATGGGAACATGGAACCCAAATTCAAGTCAAACTTATCACTGAATTATATGGATACTGACTCTTTCATTTACACAGTAAAAACAGAAGACTTTTACGCTGACATAAAAACTGACCTCGACCATAAGTTTGATACATCAGATTACCCAAAAGGCAATGTATATGGATTTCCTCTGGTAAACAAAAAGGTATTGGGTATGATGAAGGATGAGAATTGTGCAAAGGTAATGAAGGAATTTGTAGGATTGCGGTCAAAAATGTACTCTTTTAGTGTGCAATATCAAAGTGATATTAAAAAATCGAAAGGAGTAAAGAAGTGCATTATTAATAATTATAGTATAGCTTCATATAGAAATTGCTTATTCAATAAGTCGACTGTGTATGATGATATGCTAACATTTAAATCAAAAATTCATCAAATTTATACAAATGAAATAAATAAAATAGTATTAAATTATGCAGACGATAAAAGAAAAATAAGAAGTGATAAGATGAGTACATATGCATGGTATCATTTTCGAATCGAGAAAAATAATCCTGATTATGAACTTGACATGCTACTGTGGGAAATTTCAAGACTAGAAGAGGAAGAAGCAATGCTATAACTGTATCCCTATTTTTAAGTAATAATTTTTATATTTATTTAAGTAGTTAAATCTATTAATAAGTAACAAAATTTTGTATTGTTAAGAGAAATAAACAAAAAAATTTTACAAATATATTTAAAATGAAAAAACATTCAGAATTTGTTTAATTTTGTTTGGTGATTTATTATTTAGTTTCATCGAAATATTGCATAATATGAATTAATTAAATGATTTATCATCATTTTTCTTAAGTAAAATACGGAGCACCGGCAGGTATCTGGCCCCTCCTCACAATCTGGATGGCTCCATGGACAAGACTTAAAGTGACCATCGTCCTTGTCCTCATCTTCCATTATACCAAAATCATCTTTTCATTCAACATATCGAGGAACATTTTCACCATTTCCATGTGTTCGTATATTACACATCTCTCAAAATCAACTAAGAATTGTGTGAGCTTGTTTCTAATGTCACTCATGATTTTATGAAATATTTTATACTATTACTAAAATTTACTTCCGATCTTTTTGACTGTTAGTTCTCTCCTAATAATTGTTTTCAACGAACCAGTACTAAGGTGTATGTTATGAAATGAAAAAAAAAAAAAAACGATGACAGCGTTTTTAGTCCAGAAAATAATTTGAAATTCGACTCAAAAAAATGAATACGTATATATGACATCTCTCTATACTTTTTCAACTACTTAGTTTTAAATACTTATATATATTTAATTTTTCCTCACTTCGTCTTTTGTCAAAAATAAAACAAAAAAATCATTGTATAATGATTTTCTGTTAAGCTTCTTACAGTCTAGAAAGCTAAAATCGAGATTAGTTTGCAATAAAAGTTCAAAGCTATAAGTTGTGAAAAATTTCTACCGCAATGGATCTAGTGGAAAAATTTAATTCGTACAATACAAAATCCTTAATCCATATAAAGGATCTAGATGAATTATCCAAACACACTACGTACGTGCAAAGCGAGTAACAACAAAGTATGGGGAAACAGTTGAACTTGAGCTGGAAAACCACATAATGTTTCTCTCCAACAGATACAATGCATTGACCAATGCAGAATTAGAAGATCTTTCGAATAATAAATATCGACTACAAAGAAAAGGAGAGCGAAACCTGATCTTAGAAAGCGAGATGAATGAGTTTTTAATACCAAACTCCCAGTACCTCGTTTGGCAGTAAAAAATATGTTATGTTCACATATTTTGTAATTAACAAGAAAAAATAATAATAATAATAAAAAAGAAAATGTTTTTAAATATGCATGTATATAAATATATATGATTGTGTTTTATTTAATATCTTTGGTTATATCATAAAGAAATTTCAAACATAAGTGACCACAATTATATGTATTAAAGTTTTGATATTGATTGTAGTTGTATTGAATATTTCTACCTAAATATTTGATTAATTCTAGAGGAGGTTGTAAATTTCCAAAGCTGTCGAAATATTGTTTTTCATTCTTGTTTCTATAGTATGCTACCCAATGAGTACCTGGGCCTGTTGATAAATCCAAATTGATTATTCCACACTCTACAGTCTTTGGTCGTTTTGGTAGTGAATCCAACATATAAACTCCTCTAAAGTGTGGAATATATTTTGAAAATTTTCTTAGATCAAATTCTGATAATGGTCTGTTGGGTAGCATTTCTAATAGTTTTTTGAATGATCTTTACAAACAAGTCCATAACCGTTTTTATATGGTTTAAGGTACAGTCCTTCTCCCACAGCAATAGACTCCATTGCCTTATTGTGTCTGGTGGCTTCCTCAAGTTGTATTTTTGCATTCTTTGTTGCATTTACAGCTTTGGCTATAGCGGCACCTCCAGTTGCTAAACTACCAAGTGCACCTAGAGCAGTTAGAATCGGTATTATGGGCAAAAAACCACAAATTTTTGGAACATTTGTAATACGCGGTATTATAACACGAGCTTTTTTCCCCTTAAGAGATTTACTGATAGCTTTACAAGCAATCTTAATGGCTGAATTAATATCTTGTGGTTTTTCCTTCTTCAATGTCTTTGTTGCTGATTTAATTGTTTTATGAAACAGATTTTTGTCATTTATACGAATTCGTGGTGATGGCCTTTTCACTGTATTCCTTTTCTTTGCTTCAACACCCATACCAAGTTTAGTTTTTGCTTTCATTGCGTTGGTGACTATATATGAAAGTGTTTTTTCTGCAAGATCACTATCTTTTGAAAGAACTCTTTTCCAAGCCGTATTTTCAAGAATTTTGTCAGCTTGATGTTTGCTGTTTAAGTCCTTATTTTTCGAGTAAGCAATATCGTGATTTTTGCAAGCAGCATCCAATAAGTTAATTCCTTTATCTCGTCTATCTAAACGCTTTTGTAATCTTGTGCCAGGTCCACAATACTGGTATCCAGGAAGATGTAATTCAAAAGGTAGAGAATTTATTGCTTTATTTAGTAAACCTTCTCCAACGATAGTTTGTTTGTGACTAAAACTTTTGTTATAAAGTACAACCATATTAATTTAATCTACAATAAAAGATATTGTTTGCAAGTTTAGCAAGTAGTTATTAAAATGCGCTTCATAAAACAACATAAAAATATTTTAGTTCGTAATGCTGATATTTGTTCAAATGACAGTAAAAAAATAAGACATAGTTCCTTGTTACCAAATTCTATTGGAGCATTAATAGTTGGTCCTTCAAATTGTGGAAAAACTAACATAATGATTAGTTTGCTGGAAAGTCCTAATGGTCTCAAGTTTGAAAATATTTACTTGTACTCAAAATCTTTATATCAACCTAAATATGAATACCTAAAGAAATTAATTTCACCAATTAAAGGAATGAGATACTACACATTTGCAGAAAACGAGGACATTGTTCCTCCTAGTGAAGCTAAAAGCAATTCAATTATGATTTTTGATGATGTTGTATGTGAAAAGCAAAACAACATACGTGCATATTTTTGTATGGGTCGTCATAAGAACGTAGACTCATTTTACTTGTGTCAAACTTACACGCGGATTCCAAAACATTTGATAAGAGATAATGCTAATGTAATTATTATGTTTAAACAAGATGCGACAAATATGAAACATGTATATGATGATCACGTTGCCAGCGACATGAACTTTGAAATGTTTCAACGAATTTGTAGAGAATGTTGGAAGGAAAAATACGGATTTTTGGTGATAAGTAAAGATAATGAACTAAACAATGGTCGTTATAGAAAGTCATTTGATTACTTCATCATAATATAATTTACTGTTCATCAAATGCACCCTGCAGTATTTAATCTGACTTCAAACTTTATACATGTGATTATTGTAACTGATCAGATAAGCAGATCTGGTACCTGTTAAACTGACCTGATAGCTGTTAAGCTGATCTGGTAAGCTGATCTGATACCTGTTAAACTGACCTGATAAGCTGGTCTGATACCTGATAAACTGACCTGATAGCTGTTAAACTGACCTGATAACCTGATCTGCTTCCTATTGAACTGACCTGATAGCTAAAATGAATGAACAAATTCTTAAAGACTTGGTGGCAACAAGAAATATCTTGAAGAAAAAGCTTCGTAGTATAAAAACTGGTGAAATAGATACACATCAGCAATTAACAGATACATTCAAGCCTATCACAGAACCTTTAAAAGAATTTATCAATAGCTCTAAATACGTTGGTAGACCAGTTAAAAAAGAACCGAGTGATAAAGAAACTGGAATTGATGACAATGAAAGTTTTCATCCTCAGAATTCAACCATAAAATTGGAAACGAGTACGCCCAAGAAACTAAGTGAAGAAAACATTTTTAAGCAATTTAATAGTAAAAGTAGCAGTAATTATGATGAAGATGACTTTTACTCACAAAATTCGAATAATGAAGAAAGTTATTCTGACTTATCAATATTGCAATCGAGAAACGAACTAGATACTAACTATGGTCCACATAAAGATAATAATAACGAATGGAGATTTGGTAATAGCACCATCGAGTTAAATCAAGATAAGATACAGGTTGGGGGACAAATATGGGCGCTCACGCCAGGACTCTTTTCTTTAATGTTTCATAAAGCACCAAAAAACTAAGATAAATTCGAGCTTGAAATCTATAAAGAAATATTACTTGCTACCAATGCCCACAGGAGAGGCTATAAGTCTGATGGTCAAATCAAAGGGAGCATAGCTCATAAGTGCAAACATATTATTGGAAAACTTTTCAAAGGAGACAATCATACAGGCTCATCAGATGTAACAAAAAGTAATTATTTAGGAAGGGGTTTGATGCAGTTTAACCCTCATAATCCAAACTATATATACTGGGATGATCCAAACGAGTTGGTAGATCGACTTAGACTACTGCTTGCTTGCTTAAGCTGCGTTTAGACTGTGCTAATATTTGTGCAAAACTACAAAAATTTTGTTTGTCCTAGTGTAAACACTCGAATTTGTTAGCCACCAAATATTTTTCGACTGTTTGTTGGCTAAAAAAATCTTTGTTTGTGAATAAAACTTTGCGTAGTGTAAACACTTTGTCAGCTGGTCGTAACAAATATTTGGCTCGATATTTTGTTTGTTCTCACAATATTTTTGACGGAACAAATAGCGACAAATAATTGTAGATATGTGGGTTACCAACAGTTATTTTTGACAGTGCTTAACATATAAAAAATTAAATAAGTTGAAATGGCAATACTGGTGAATTCGTTTGACAGATTGGTAAGTAAAAAGCGCTTTTTGTAATTTTTTAATATAAAACATATTTTCTAAAAGAAAATGGAAAACATCAATGCAGCAATTGAATCGCCACCATCTGCCAAAAAAACAAAAAGGAAGAGGATGACGCACGAATGGAGCGAAGAAAACATATTTAAATTGATCGGCGAAGTGGAATGCCATCCTTGCATTTGGAATGCATCAAGTGCTGACTACCACAAAAAACCCATGCGGGATAGCGCATGGACTGAAATTGGCGATATGTTCAATGTTACAGCGGAGTTTCCACAAAATGGTCGAATTTGAGGATTCAGTACCGGGGCTACCTTAACAAAAAAAAGAAATCTGGACAAGGTGCAGACAATACACCAAAGTGGAAGTATTTTGATTCCATGGCTTTTGTTGGACGTGCGGAGGCTAGCCAGCGGCAAGCAACAACAACAAATTTAAATATTTTATCTGAAAGCGAAGGTAAACTAATGAGAATGCATTCATTAATTGTTAATATTGTTGTCATCAGAAAACCTTTTTTTTACAGAATCAGTCCTATCATCTGCGCCTTTGTCGAACAACACAACGACAAATGTCATGGCAACATTTTGTGATGTTGCGAAGGTTCTTCAGAACGTAGTTCCTTTAGAAGTTTTTGGCAACATCCTTCCATTTTACGACGCTGCACCCAAGCTCGAACCCACATTCTTCTGGATCTTCTTTTTTTCTTTTTGCTGGGTTTCTGAAACTGCTATAGCTCCAGCAGTTATTAATAATAAGTCTTCAATGTCACTGTCACTAAACATTTTAACTTTTCACGTTGCTTCACAAACACAATTTGATACTATTTAGCAGATGAATTTCATAAACACAACAACAACATTATTTGACAGATGTTTGTCATACATACCGGACAAATAAAATTATTAGTGCAGTGTAAAGGGGTATACAAATATTTGTACCAAACATGGCTGACACAAAATCTTCTGTTATTTGTGCAAATAAAATTTAAACAAATATTAGTGCAATCTAAACGCATGCCCAAACATTAGTCACAAACCATACTATTAGCCCAAACCATTATTTGTTGTGTTTGGACAAATATTAGCATAGTCTAAACGAAGCTTTAGACTCTGCAGGCCATACTAATCACAACAACGAAATTGTCTCAATTATTGAAGAACTACGTGAAGCTAATATAATTGTATAAAATATATACATACATAGATTTTTATATAAAACATGTCCGTTGATAAATTTGGGCATTATATTAACGATAGAAGTGAAGTAATTTCAACCAAAAATGCGCCTAAGTTGTTGGCCTTCTTTATGGATACGAACAAAAACATTGATGTCCATTACAAGAGAATCAAAAATGTTGCAAATGTTCTGGAGGAAAACGATGTTATCAGTAAATTGCTTCTGCAAACTGAACTCAAAAAACAGCAACAAGAAGTAGCTTTCCAGTTAGAAAATCTTAATGCTCATTTGCAGGATATCAATAAGAAAATGGATGGTAATAAATCACTTTTTGATATGGAAATTGAAGAGCTACGAGAAAAAATTTATAGAATAGAAAATTACATGTTCGTATCAATAGGTGCAAGTGCATCAAGTAGATCACAACACACTTAAAACAGCGACTGGAAAAATAAGATGTCTTCAAAGAGAAATGTTGTAAATGAATTGCATAAGCAGGCTCGAAAACGTTTTGTACGTCGTAGAGTTGTGATGAAAGGAATAGATGATCTTTGGCAAGCTGATTTAGTTGAAATGGGAAATTATTCCTTAGACAAAAGAAATTATCGATTTTTGCTAACTGTAATTGATACATTCTCAAAATTTGCTTGGGCAGTACCTTTGAGAAGAAAGAATGCATTCGAAACAACTCAGGCAATGGAGAATATTTTCAAATTGGGACGAATACCGAAAAACTTGCAAACAGACGATGGTAAGGAATTTTTCAATAAATATTTCAGTCAGTTGATAAATGAATACAATATTAATCACTACTCAACATATAGCACTATGAAAGCCTCAATAGTAGAACGATTCAGTAGAATATTAAAAGGAATGATGTGGAAGGAATTTAGCTTAAATGGTTCATTGGATTGATATGTATAGAGATTTACTTGATGCATACAATAGAAAAATTCATCGCACCATTAAAATGTCACCGATTAAAGTAAATTCAACAAATGAAAAACAGCTTTTAAACACAGTATACAGTCATTTAAAGATGTATAAAATGTCAAAATTTAATGCAGGAGATCATGTACGCATAAGCAAATATAAAAACATTTTTAAAAAAGGTTATACTCCGAATTGGACAACAGAAATCTTTACAATTAAAAGAGTACAAAATACATATCCTACAACATATATATTAGAAGACTATCGCGGAAATCCTATTAAAGGTGGATTCTATGAAGAAGAACTTTCAAAAACCAGATATCCTAATACATACCTAGTTGAAAAGGTTCTCAAAACTAAAGGACATAAGGTGTTTGTCAAGTTGCTGGGCTTTGGTAATGAGCACAATTCTTGGATAAGCAAAGATGAGATATTGTAAATGGAAGAATACAATAAATAAACAACAACAAAAACAACAACAATGGCATCAATATTTAATTTAGTTTAAAATAAGTAAATAAACAATAAATACGAAACTGCTTCTTATAAATCATACTGTGTGTTTAACCTCATTTATTTACAATCAAACAGTCACAATGTCAATAACATTGACTCTGAGCTCCAATTCATCAGAGCTATCTGCTAATTATTTTCCTCCTATTGATTTAAACGGAACCTATGAATGTGCTCTAACTGATTTTCATTCATACAACAGTATCCCGAATGTGGATGTCTACAACAATATATTTTATATCGGTGAACTTGTAATTGAAATACCGATCGGATCTTATGAATTAAATGATATAGTTGCCTATATAGAAGAACAATACAAACGATATAGACCAGAAAACAAAATTTTGATTGAAGCTAATAACAATACAATGCAAGTCAAAGTCAGCAGCTCTAAAGAACCAATATATTTTAATAAAGAAAATACAATAGGTAGACTTTTAGGATTCAATAGCAGAATATTAACGCCAAACAAAGAACATTACTCTGATCTTCCAGTGAATATCTTTAAGGTGAATCTCTTGAGGATTGAAAGCAGTATTGTGGTTAATACTTATATGAATAATTCTAAAGCTCATACACTACATGAATTTCCGATTAATGTACCGGCTGGATATAAAATAGTTGAGATTCCCAAAAATCTTATTTATTTGCCAGTAAACTCCAGAGAGATAAGTTCACTAGCTCTTCGCGTGGTTGATCAAAACGGCGACTTAATTAATTTCAGAGGTGAGGAAATTACAATACGAATACATTTAAGGACAACTAAATAATGATAATATACAACAGAGTATATCGAAGAATACTACAGCAACATCTAATTCTCAAACGTTACAATCTAAGCAACAATTGAAAAGATCTGTTCGTCAAAAATCACTTACAGCAGCAAACAAGAGTTTTCTCAAGTCACTGAACTTTAAACTGAAAACAAAATGAGTTCAATAATAGACGTTTTAGATAAACCAATATCTGACGAAAATATTATCAAAAAGGATTATCACACATACATACCATACCTTCAGTCTTTTAACAACAACGATGAAATAAGAATTTCAATACAAAACCAAGATCTATATGTGTTACCCAGTGAAAGCTATATATATGTAGAAGGACTTGTTGTAGACGAAAAAACATCGAAATCTACACCCAACTTTCAGTTGAAAAATAATTTTGTTGCATATCTCTTTGATGAAATCCGCTATGAACTGAATGGTATTGAAATTGATCATACAAGATATTTGGGAGCCACCAGTACCATAAAAAATTTGGTTTCTTTATCACCTACGGAAAGCGTTGTGTTGCAAAATGCTGGATGGAATAAACTTGATAAAATAGGTCTTCAAAATGGAAATTTTACTTTCTATGTACCACTCAAACTTCTTTTAGGATTCGCTGAAGACTACAATAAAGTTTTATTAAATGGTAAACATGAATTGATACTCTTGCGTAATAAGAACGATGAAGATCTTGTACACTCGAATGTTTCCACCGAGAAAGCAAAACTTACAATTTCACTAATATCATGGAGAATTCCACATGTTCAATTATGTGATCATAGTAAATTGAATATGATCAAAATACTTAATAATGGTGCTGCTATACCAATGGCATTCCGTAGTTGGGATTGTCATATGAATCCACACCTTAATACGGGAACCAATCAAATATGGAATGTTAAGCTGGCCGCTAATAAAGAACGCCCTCGTTTTGTCTTGATTGCCTTTCAACAAGAAAACAAGTTTGTTCATTGTGATCTTACTAACTTAAAAGTACATTTAAACTCAACCTCTTACCCATATGACGATCTTAATATAAAATTAAAAAATGAGCGCTATGCGATTCTATATGATATGTATCTAAGATTCCAACAAAGCTACTACATGAAACAACCCCAACCTCTTCTAACAGGTCAAGAGTTTAAAAATAACGCTCCAATTATTGTAGTTGATGTCAGTCACCAAAACGAAACGCTCAATACCGGACCAATCGACATAAAAATTGAATTTGAAACAGCAACAAATATTCCAGCAAAAACATCAGCTTACTGCGTTCTTATTCATGACCGCGTAAGAGAATACATACCAATAAAAGGTCAAGTCCGGAAGGTCTTATAAATTAAATAACATGGATGGTGATATTGTTTTTGTAGACTTGCAAGGTTTCAAAACTAATTCAAATGACTTCATCGCAAAAGAACTAGCTGTAGTTTTCAGCAACAAGGAATGGTTCAATTTCATCATAAAACCTCCTTTTGATTTCGCATGTTTATCAGCCAAAAAACAGAGAGAAGCAGTTTGGTTAACAAAAAACTATCATCATATTAACTGGAATGATGGATCAGTCTCATTTCAAAGCGTTTGCAAGTTTTTAAAATCCAATATAAGAAATTCACAAATATATGTTAAGGGGGAAGAGAAGAAAAAATGGCTGGAAAAAATTATTCATCAAACAGTTTATAACATTGAACACATTGGCTGCATTAATTTCAAACAAATGGAAAATAAGCATTCAATATATCTCTATTGTAGCTATCACGAATATGGTGTTTGTGCCTTAAGGAATGCAATTTTACTTATAAATGAAAGCGTTAACAAACTTTTAAATAAATGCTTATAAAAATTAAAATAAATGTCTTTTTATTTCAAACAAAAAACCTACATACATATTTATTTTTTTCAGAGAACACACAAACAAACATACACAATGGTTCACGCATTCATTCAAATGGTCAAGGTAATATTTGGGCACAAAGAATAAACGCTTATTATTTGTTTGTATGTATATGCGTAAATGAAATAAATTTGTAGATATTTATGTACGCATGAATATGTACATCTTATCACATTTTATACTGACCAGGAAAGCAAGAAAGCGGACTGTCATACAGACTCACCAATCGTCACACACACAGACTGTCTGACAGCCAGACATTCCAATCGCCACTCAGAACACAAAAAACACACACACTTAAACATAGCATAAATATTCATATTCTACAAAATACAGAAATCGCACCACCATCCAGATCCCCAAATAAAATCCATCGATGATCGTCATGTATAAAATAAACAAAACATCAGTTTCAATATTTATGCAATAGTATTTTTTTTTTTCACAACGTCTTCAAGACCAGAATAATCAAATTATTCCTCCAGACTCAAGCATTGCAAGCAAAAAAGTAAAAAAAAAACACTGAATTGCTGGACGACAAATCTTAAGTAAACACACCAAATTTTAATAAGCAAAATAATAAAAGAAAAAATCTCACTCCAGCAAGAAGGAACGAACCACAAACATTAAGGGTATTCATATATAACTACTACACTTTTTAAATAGTGTAATTCCTAAAAATGCTTCTAAATTTTTTTATTCACCAGGCGTACACAGTATAAATGGACAGACAGAAATTCCCACGCTCACATACCAACGGACATGTATTCTCAAGGTCACATTATTATTGGCACAGCCTCGAATGATCTTGTATATTCTGGAGTATTCCATTTCCGTTAATTTGAATATTATCTATCTTGTGTTGACCAGGGTTGTTACATTTTGACAACTAGAGATTAATTGGCTGTGCTGCTAAGTACATATAGCCATATTGTCGTTTTATTTAAATCTATTTCTAATCTTTGTAACACTGCCGCCCACTTAAGCCTGTTCGACCCGAATAGGCATACAATCACCTCTTCCATAGTGCGCCAATCGTTCGAGATGTACTATCTTCCTTTTCGACCTTGGGCTATTATGCTTCTGTGTCGGGTATACAACGTCATTCACTCTCTTAATCACTTTATACGGGTCATCGCAGTGAGCCTGCCATTTTGGGGACAATCCTTTCTTCCATTGTGGCTTATAAAGTAGAACCAATTGTCCTTCCATAAATCCCTCCGAATTTGCTGCGCGGTCATAATTAAGATAAAATATACTTGGCGTTTTTCAACTTTTCAAAATCCTGTTGCACCTATAACTTTCTTTGGGAATAGCTTTGATATATGACAACCATTGCAATAGACGCGTAATGTAGTAAGCTTTTGAGTGCAGGTAGCGATATTTGGCCTGGGGTCTTAGTTTTTAATATATAAGTCGATAGTTAAAAGAAGAAATTTTTTGGCATATTTCAATTTTTCAATATCTTGTTGGACCTATAACTTTCTTTTGGAATAGATTTGATATATGACAACCATTGCAGTCCACGCGTAATTTAGTAATCTTTTGATTGCAGGCAGCGGGCTTTGGTGCGGGCTCTTAGTTTTTAATATATAAGCCAATAGTTAAAACCACAGGTTATACAGATAGGACACGCCAATCCGGCCAGATCGTATTTTCAGGAATGGCATCCCTAATGGCAATACCTTTTTAACCCCTCATTTGGTGAAGGACAGTAAGATATAGCTTTTTATAATTCCATCTCTTTTCAATTCACCGGTTAAACGTCAAAAATTTATGGGTTAAAAAATATTTTTGCAAGCAAAAGGCTTTTAATTTTATTAAAATTAAGAAATTTGCGCTTTTTTCTAAACTTTACTTGAATATATTATGTTTCAAAATAGCAAAGTGATAAAGATTGCTATTCTGTGATAAAGATAAGTGTATTTTATTGAATATAATCCTAGCTTTTTAAGTGGCATTTTTCTTCAAATATAACCTGTGCTGAAAAAATTTTAGAAATAATGTAAGTAATAATCATGGTAAAATTTATGAAGAAAAATAAAACAAAACCTATATTTCAGGAGCCGCAAATGTATTATGGGTTGCCAACATGTTCAGAAACTCCATAGTTTCCCGAAGAATCCGAAAAGGTAAGTGTGTGATAGATATAAGCATCTTCCGGAAAATTGTGAGTGGCAGATAGTGCTTGGAGTTGATTCAGGACAAGCAGTATTTTTACTCATAATTTTCCCTTCATAGTTTTGTGCATGAGTAAATTTTGTATTAAGTTTTCGAACATTAATACAAAATATTGATTGTAAAAAGTGTATATGTTTGTCTGTATCGAAATTGTGAAAACCAACCCAACAGTATTTGCAAGTGCACATAACAATGGTATGATCTGCAGATGCATGAATATAGACATCCTTTTTTCATTTTTCAGTTGTAAATTATTATGGATCCAATACTGACTACAAAATATATACATAGCATTGGAAAAAGTTCGTGAAAGCAGTGTTCTGCCAAAGAGTAAATGGAACTCAAATGAATATAGTTTGGAAAAAGTAGTATTGGAATATATTTAATGATTTCAGGTAATGTTTTTATTTCGGTTTTAATTCTTTGGCTTTATTAAAACAATTTCTTTTTATTCTCTTACCTTGTCAGCAAACAAGGCAGTTCGTATAATTGCGCCAGCTACCGGCGGTGGTACGAGACCACATCGTCCTGGCACAGTAGTTTCACATGAGATTCGTAGCTATGAGAAAAGTAGTCTTCCAACATTTGGTTTGTGAAATTACTCAAGATTGGAAAACTGAATTAGTATACTGAGATGGCTCTTCAGGAAAGCAGTGATTCTTATATTTTTGGTCTCTTCCTAAATACAAATACCATCTATGCTAAACGTGATACTATTACGTGAAATGATATACTACTGTTGGCCAGACGGATTTGTGGCGAACAAACTTGAATTAAATGAATGATGACAATAACTACCACTACTACTATCCTACAAGATGTTGCATGTATCTTATTTTGCAATAATTTTGTCATATTATATATGTATATAAGAAAATTAGTTGAAGTGATTGAGCAATCTTTGCTTAGATTGCATGTCTCTTATTTTGCAATAATTTTTTCGCAGATTTGTATAGAATTTTTCGATAAAGTCAATTTAAAATAAATTTAACATTTTAAATAAATAATTCCATATTACTTTATTATTTTTTAAGAAAGGAATTACAAAAAAATTAAATAACTAAGAACAATGAATATAAATTTTTTTATAACCAGTTTTCTTTAGCATTAATTTTGTAAAACACTTTTCGTTAATAAAACTTTTAAGAAATAAAATCTGCTTTCAAATGTATTCTTCTTTAATTCAATGTCCACTTGAAGCATTGTTTGCAGCGTTTGATGGAGTATTACTGGTCTTAAGTCGACTGTCTGTAAAGAACGAGATTTAAAATATTATGGTATATGCATATTTTAGCGATATATTTTTCATACTTCCTGCATATCCAACAACAACTGCATCTCTGAATAAATGGTTTGTTAGCCTGCATCTTTTCTAAGTTTAGCAACTGCACCATAAGTATTCTCTTGCCGTCATCACCTATGGCAGATAAACCACATCATTAGCAACGTGGCAAACTACTTCTAACTATAATTCGTCTTGCTGCCATGAAACTGCACCTTCACAGACTATTCCACTATTCAGAATCACTTCACTTTTGTGAGTCTGGAACTGTTTTTCGAAAACCATCACTAAGGATTATAATTTTTCATTTTCCACACTACACACGATGTTAATACAATGATAAAAATATATGAAATTATGTTTGCAGATGCAAATTATCATGAAAACACATAACTTTTTTAATAACACGAATTATTTTATCCACAAACTAAAATTTTATCAAAACAAAATGTTATTTCCAATTTGTTTGTTTACCTTTTTTAATGTGTGTTCATCTCTTCACTCACAATGATTTCTGAAAAACATCTATAGCTTTACTCTTCACAACAAGGGGTTAACGAAAACTGATACGGGCAAAAATGAACTGTCATTTTTGAGAATTCTGCTTATTTTGTGGTTAAAACCACCCCCAAAGTACATAGCGAGCACGTGGCTCAGATAGAATGTGCATATGGTACGTTTATAAGCAAACAAAAATATCTTTTTGCTTTTTAAACCGGTACTTTTCAGCTGAGCAGTCTGCAATGTTTGTAAACAGTCAACCATATTGGATTCGATGGGAAAATATCTCGTTAAATCCGAAAATATGTCATCTTGTTTTATTCACAGAGATACTTCAGTACATGTTAAAGGCCTTTGCTACGTGTACTATTACATACAACTGTTCGGTACAGAATTTTGTTAAAGTATGTTTTCTTCTCGTCGATGCCTTGGGTTACATATTGTTACAATTCGCTCTGGCATCACTTTCTCTACCATTTTAACAAACTTTAATTATTTTGCTACTACGTAATTCGTATTTTAAACAGAAATAAATATATGTTGACGAAATATATAATCATACACGCATATAGTTATGTCCCACTAAAAAAGTGATGACCGCAAATGCAACGATAAATATATAATTTATAGATATATATAAAATATATTTATATATATATATATATATATATATATATATATATATGCTCTAGATAACTTGCTATGAATAAATGGATTCGCAAACTGTATGAATAGGGGAGAAGATACAACAGATATGTATGGATATAGTTATCAATAATAATTCAGTTGGATGAAATTGGAAATAGATGTACACATGTACGTATAAAAGTTTTCATTAATTGACATTAATTAAGTACGTATACGTACATACACAATTGTATGGTTAAGTATCGTAAATGTTTAGGAAAACATAGTTAATCAGGGGTGTCATAGAACCCAAGTCGATTTTGCTAATTGTCGGTTTTGCAAATCGATATTGATTTCATTTGGTGTCATGAAAACCAGCCGGTTATGCCATCTTCTAATGCAAGTAAACCCAATCAGCTGTTTTATATATACTGAATTATTTATTTACTTACAAAATTTATATACATAATAAATTATGAATACAAATTAGAGGAAAAATAAAGGTACTAACTACAGAGGTTTTCGACCAGAACTATAAACATTTTTGCTTTATATTGAATTATATATGTATATTACAATATTTTAAGAGGTTGCAGACCTTTTTAATATTACTAGGATTTATACATTTCAAGAGTTTTGGTAGGCAAATTTCATTGAAAAGTAAAAATTGAGCTGTTTTAATAAACTGACAATTGAAAACTAAATGATTTATATATAATAGCGAATTAGATTGACAAAGGTGCAAGTAATTTGTGTTGAATTTGTAGAGGTAGTTATGAGTTAATAGCGTGTGTCCCAATCTCAATCTTGTGTATTTCTGTAAGTTGAGTCGCGATGACTCGTACGGATATAGAGCAGGTGTTCCAAGTGGATTAAAAGTTCTTTAATGGTGTTGATAAGATGACCAGCCGGTAGAAATATTCATCCGTATACTTGATTTAATTATTCTCTTAATTTCATCTTCATATAAGGATTTGTATGTAAATATAGGGGCATTAGCGGTGAATTTGGCAGCCTCATCCGCTAGGGAATTTCCTGCTATACCGACATAATTAGGCACCCACATTAATTTGAACTTTGAATTGAAGTTGATTAGTAGATCCCTTATATTTGAGAATATTTCGGTTTTATTATTTGTATTTTCTACAGCTGTTATTGCGGATTTGGAGTCTGAACAGATGATGAATTTGCCATGTTTATTATTATATTTAGTGAGTGTATAAAGAATGGCTGCTGATTCAACTGTAAATATAGAACATCGATCATATAGTATATTCAAGAAATCTATGTTTAAATTTTCATTTATAACAGTAAGGGAGATTGAGTATATTGTTTTTGATCTATCAGTGTACAGTATTTTCCAGTTTGTGCTATTAAAGGAATTTGAAATACTTTTTAAAAGAGCCACATAATTACCGTGATGTGTAGTTTCTTTTGGTAATGCCATGAAATCAGTAATGAAGCATGCATTTATTAATTTCCAGTGAGGTGCAGTAGGGGTGTAGGCTTTTTGAGGTGTCAAATCAACTTATATATCTGCTGCTTTACTAAGAGCAGTGCGTACTGAGGAAGGAAAACGTAGTGGTAATTGCCAGGAGATATTATGAACACGTTCTAGAAGTTGTTGTTTTGAGGGGAAAAGTATTTTGGTGATAAAGCTTACAGTAAGTTCATTAAATCTGTTTTCGATTGCAACTAGACTCGATTCGGCCATCAGGTTTTTGATGGGTGTTGTTCTTAGTGCCTTAAGTGCGACTCTGATAGCCGAATTATAGATTGGAGTAATTGGAGTTGAAATTTTGAAGTTTTACCGTAGATTATTAGGCCATAATATATTTTCGATACGATGGTGCTGCCTACGACAATCATAATATTATTTGGATGAGCGTTACTGTTTTTAACAGCAAGACATTTTGTTAAGTTAAGTCGTGAGGCAAGAGATTTCTTTAAAGTATCAATGTGTGAAGACCATTTAAAATTATTGCTCCTAATATATTGACTGACTCAATTTGATGATCTGGAGTAGTAAAAGCAGCATGATTGCAGGCAATTTTTTTTGCACATGTGAAGGGATTTTGTTTTAGTAAAAGATATTTTGGAGCCCGTGGACCTACACCAGGTTATAATGGATGAGATTAGATTATCATTTTTTCCTTGTACATCAACGTTTTGTCTGTGGTTATATCAGATACATATATAGGTCGTAAGCATACAAAACATGTTTAAGAACTTGTGATTTGAGATTATTTTGTTCAAATTATTAGTTGCTATTTGGAATAATACCACAGATAAAGGAGTTCCTTGCGGATTTCCGTTGTACAATGGTTTGGAGCAAGAACGGGAATTGTTAGCCTTAATTATTATTTTTCTGTTTGAGAAGAAGGAAAAAATATATTTTATTATTTTAGTCCATACTTTCCATTCTTTCAGCTGGGAGATTATTTTGTGTATACCAATTCTATCGAAGGCTTTTTCAAAATCGATGGATAGAATTGTGAGATGATTATGATGAGAAAGCATGCAGGCACATATAAAGGCAAGAGCGTCAATAGTGCCCTTTTTAGGTTTAAATGCTACTTGGTGAAAGGTTGTTTTTTAGCATAAACCAGGAAATTCTTACAGCAACATTTTTTTCAAGAACTTTAGATGTGCATGGAATAAGTGAGATTGTGGTGGGATAACACCGTTGTTGGTTTGTGAAATTGTAAAAGGATTCACGTTTAGCATTTTTGTTTAAATAAAGCATTGGCTTTTTTGTAAGCAACGAGTTTGGTGGTGGGATGTCTTTTGAAAATTTGAAATAACTGTTGTTCATTATCACGTAGAAGTCTGAGATCATTGTTCCACCAATAGGAAAATTTTTTTATATATATTGAATTGTTTACAACTTTTCAAGCTAAATTTTTGTTTGAAAATTAAATAAATTATGGTACTTTGGATAAAATGCTTATAAAACTTGTGGTTTTATATAAAAAACTAATTAAACAACATAATAAGAGGTAATTTATATGATTTTGATGTTTGCATTTGTGTAATCTTGCCCGTTTGTGAAAATATGAAGAGAATCTATTAGGTATATGTACATGTATAAAAAATTTTTGCTAAAACTAATCAAAATTATTTTAATATAAAACGAAAACAAAGCATTTGGGAGACCAAATCAGCTCGCTTAAACTGCCAGAGACAGCGGAAATATATGTGTTATTATAATCTGCTCCATTCTGCTGCTTAGACTTTAACAGTTTAAATAAATGCGCTTTATGTATGGTATTAAACACAACAAAGACTGCCTTTCACACTATAAGATCCCGCCATTGCTGAAACTTGCAGCATCTTTTGATTTTTAGCTGAAAGGTTGTATAGAATTTTTTTTTGGAACGATAATATATTTCTGGGTTGAATTAGAGTATCAGTTATTCTAGATCACGAAGTCACGGTTATAGAGCGATTTCTTCGTCCATATTGGGTGCAACTGAACATGCACTCTAACGAAAAGCATAGGTTGAGAAATCATTTTTATAATTAATGCAAAGTTTAGTAAATAGCATTTTTTTTAAATATATTTACTTTAACTTTCTTGAATTTTCAATGAAATCAACCAATTAAAAAAAATTAAATAAAAAACAGTTTTTTAATACATCTAATAACAAAACGACAGCTGTAAGCTGATCGGATTATTTCCAATAATAAAACCGATAAAATTGGTTTCTGTGACACCTAAAACCGACATTAATTCTAATTCGAACATAAAGCCGATAACATCGGATTCCATGACACTAAAGTATTTATTTCTCGGTTTCAAATTCGATTGCGACAAGATGAGTTTCTATGACACCCCTGAATAAAACGACTATTCGGCTACGAAAGTAGTCCGACATTGGCTGTATCATTCTTAGGGACTTATGTATGTATATCAGATATCTCTCATATATATGTTATTATAAGCATTTGCTCGCTTTCTATTGATTTCGTTTGAATATAAAAGTTGGATTTTACGCATGATAGATGTGTCTAAAATGTTATTATAAAAGTGTGCGTGAGTCCATGGTCACACATGATCATAATACTTAAATATATTTCAAACACGGGATGAATTTATGCTCCCTATTACGCCCGCTCAAGAACACAATCAGGTATGTGATAAAAAACGATTAAGATACCAAAACGATTTCAAAACAATAAAAGGTGTGACGTAGTTGTTTGAATCGTTTTGTCATATCAGTTTCAAAATCCACTTTGTTTCAAACAGAAAGCTATTGTTTTACTATGTGATATAAAATGATAACATCTGTTTGAGATTGAATTTAAAACAATCATACATAAACTGATTTTTTACATAGTTACTTAAAACTTCAATGGTAAAATGTAAGTAAGGTCAATTTTTGTAAAAATTAAATTAATTTGAGATATATTGCATATACTGTCTTGTAAGGAGACGTCACAAGAAGTCTCGGCACGAATAGATTTTATGCAAAATCATGTTGATCTAGTTAGAGGTTTTACAAGAGATGATAAAATAGATGTAGACAATTTGTGGAAGAATCTGGTAGCAGAGTTAAATATTTTGGGTCCTCCATTACATGACGTAAATAGATGGAAGAAGGTATAATTAAAGGAAATTTAAGTACATATGTAAGTAAATAATTATTTTTGTTTTGTTGGAAAGCTGTCATTAAGAAGAAAATTTCAACTAATAAAAAAGAAGTTTTAGCCAAAGGTGGTGGGCCATATAACCAGATTTATATTTATAAAAAGGAAGATATAGTTGTCTGAAAAGGAAGATATAGTCAGACAAGGCTGTATGCATTTGTGCGGGCCATGAAAGCGGAAGTGGTAAATCTTCATTATCAGAAGATGATTTACGTGAAAGGTCAACAAACATGAGTTTTGCAATCCGTAAAATAAAGCAAAATGATGCAGATTTGTTAGAAGCGGCTCCTTTTGTATCTACGAGAATTTTCCAAAATATACGCAAGACTGCTGATACAATAAAATACAACTTACAGACATATGTTTATAATCACTAAAAATGCAAGAAATTGGCCGAAACCATGAGAAGAGTTTCCTATACACTAAAATATTTTTTAAAAATATTTTTACATACATGTTGTTTGGCAAATGGATGTAAACAATCTCGAAATTGCCATTTGGTTTTGCATTGTTAACATCAGGTTGATACAGTTCTCGGACTCTTTTTCACAATAAAATTTGTGTAAATAGGAACTGTTATCACATTCAACTAAGCCACCTAAACAGTGGTGATAAACACAATATACACATGAGCACTGAAGATGAA
Organism: Linnaemya vulpina; assembly: GCA_963675445.1. NCBI lineage: Eukaryota > Metazoa > Arthropoda > Insecta > Diptera > Tachinidae > Linnaemya > Linnaemya vulpina. The sequence goes on along the minus strand of OY776276.1, from coordinate 78,305,286 downwards.
AGTGTTGCGACTTTCGAAAACAGCTGTTCTGCTCTGCTGTGCAAGTTGAATAAAACTGATGTTGACTTTCCTGTGTGCCTTGGAATATTTATCATCGTCTTTCTGAGATTTTAATTAATTTCGAACAATTAGCCTATGAATATTAATTCAATTTAACATAGCAATATAAAATGTTCGTAAAAATAATTACTTTACAAATTCAAGCTAAGGCTTCAGCTACCAATGAAAATTGGAAAAACCGTTCACATATACTTAAGTATAAATTCAAACCATAAAAGTTTGACTTAATGTATAATGGAACAAAAAATTCAGAGAAATAGGACATGAAGAAAATAATTAAACGCTAACACGGGTATTAAAACAAAAAACGTGTTAACATCAGGTTGATACAGTTCTCGGATTCTTTTTCAAAATAAAATGTGTGTAAATAGGAACTGTTATCACATTCAACTAAGCCATCTAAACAGTGGTGATAAACACAATATACACATGAGCACTGAAGATGAAAGAGTTGCGACTTTCGAAAACAGCTATTCTGCTCTGCTGTGCAACTTGAATAAAACTGATGTTGACTTTCCTGTGTGCACTGGAATATTTATCATCATGTCTTTCTGAGATTTTAATTAATTTCGAACAATTAGCTTATGAATATTAATTCAATTTAACATAGCAATATAAAATGTTCGTAAAAATAATTACCTTACAAATTCAAGCTAAGGCTTCAGCTACCAATGAAAATTGGAAAAACCGTTCACATATACTTAAGTATAAATTCAAACCATAAAAGTTTGACTTAATGTATAATGGAGCGAAAAATTCAGAAAAATAGGATATGAAGAAAATAATTAAACGGTAACACGGGTATTAAAACAAAAAACGTCTTAACATCAGGTTGATACAGTTCTCGGATTCTTTTTCACAATAAAATTTGTGTAAATAGGAACTGTTATCACATTCAACTAAGCCACCTAAACAGTGGTGATAAACACAATATACACATGAGCACTGAAGATGAAAGTGTTGCGACTTTCGAAAACAGCTGTTCTGCTCTGCTCTGCTGTGTGAGTTGAATAAAACTGATGTTGACTTTCCTGTGTGCCTTGGAATATTTACCATCATGTCTTTCTGAGATTTTAATTAATTTCGAACAATTAGCCTATGAATATTAATTCAATTTAACAAAATTAAATGCCTTTTAGACGATAACAACAAGTTATAGAAGATTTCACAAGAGCAACGAATACTTCAAAAACAACAATTGACTATATAATAACTAATAATAGATATATGTATATCAGCAAGTATAAACATCTCTAATAAAATATCGGATAAAAGATCGGATATGCTTAGAAATACTTAAAAAAATATTTTAAAGAGAAAGTTCGGGTATATGGTATAAGGTTAGGTTAGGTTGTTAGGGCCATTGCCTAAGCAATGCACTTGGGTCCGTTGATTCGGTCCCGTTGTGATACCCTAATGCAAGGACCACTCACGGGTCGTCCTCTGCCGCATTAAGCCATCCCGTGGACCTTAGGAAGGCCGATATTCTAGTCATCTCCAGACTTGCCAGGCTATCTAAGTCCGGCAGGAAGCTGGAGCGCAGCGCCACTGCCCTTAAGCAGCCCAGGGCAGGACACTGACATAGAAGATGGAGTACTGTTTCTTCCTCCTCTTCATCATTACAACTTCTATAGAAGTCATTGTATTCTAGACCCATCCTTCTCGCATGGGTCCCAAAGTTACAATGTCCAGTTAAGACATTCACAAGTTGACGAATTCGTATCTTGTTGAATTTCAGAAGGTCGCGTGTTCTGCGTGGGTCATAGCGGGGCCATGTGGCCCTTGCCACACGACAGTTGGTCACATTATCCCACTTGCAATGCGATAGAGGAATGCCTGTGAAGTGACAGATCATAGAGTCATCCATCTCTGTCCCTTCCCTGGCAATTCCATCAGCGATGAGGTTGCTAGGACAGTCGGAATGTCCCGGTACCCAAACAAGTGTCACCCTCGAATGTCTCGCTATTTCATTTAAAGATAGTCGGCATTCGACCACAGCTATGTATGTGCTGTACACACCATTAATAGCAGAGATGGCCGCCTTGCTATCGGTAAAGATATAGATATCGTTCGATATCCTATAATACCTCAGCCATCAGCTGCACGAGCAATAGCAGAAATTTCGGCTTGCAGGATGCTGCAACCGTCCTGAAGCCTAAAGGAAGTTCTTACGTTAAAGTTCTCCACGTAGAAACCTGCGCCTACATTGGTTCCCCTCTTAGATCCGTCAGTGAAGACTCTAACGGAATCTGCGGGAAATGAAAGTCTAGAAACCTGGTCCCTGTTCACGACAAGAGACTGGAAAAGTCCGCCAAAGAAAGGTCTTGGTATGCAATAGTCAATGTTGTCATGGATCCTGTTGTCTCGGTATTCATTCAGAATCGTGGCATGCCCGTAGTCAAACCGTTACCATGGGCACGCAGTGTGCAACCTGACCGCAGAAAATAGAGCCAACTGTTTGGCCAGAATGTCCATTGGGAGCCAATTCAGCAGGGTGAAGAGTGCTCCAGTTGGAGTCGATCTGAGCGAGCCTGTCATCAGCCTCGCCGCAAGACGAAAAATCTTTTCAAAGATCTTGCGATTAGTGTCTCTCTCCATCGCTTCCCACTACACCAGTACTCCATAAAAGAGTATCGGTTTAACAACAGCTTCAAAGATCCAGTTAATCCCTCTGGGGTTTACACCCCAGTTGAGACCAACTGCCCTTTTGCATGTATAAATGGCCACTAGAGCCTTATCCGCCCTCGCTCGGATGTTTTGGTTCCCTGATAGCTTGCTATCAAGGATTACACCCAAGTACTTAGCGCTATCGGATATTTTCAAGGGAGTACCGTTCAGCTTCGGATGTGTGAAGCTGTCGATCTTGTACCTCCTTGTGAAGAATACCAGCTCAGTCTTGGCGGGATTCACACTGAGCCCACTTCTGGTGCTCCATTTGCTTAGGATTGCCAGTGCGGACTCCATACACTGAGATGTGGTATCTAAGTGTTTACCAGAGATCGCCACGGCAACATCATCGGCATATGCGACCGTCTTGATTAGTTTACGCTTCAAAGTCTGTAGAAGCGAATTAATAGTCAGATTCCACAGAAGGGGTGATAAAACACCCCCCTGTGGAGTACCCTGATTGACTGCTCTGTATTCAGTTGCATCTCCAATCGAGGCCCTGACAACCCTGAATCTAAGCAGATTCCTGACAAACCTACAGATACCGATATCAATACCTACGGCCAACATTCCTTCAATGATGGACTCAGGATTGACGTAGTTGAAAGCATCTTCAATGTCCAGGAAGGCTACCATAGTGAATTCCTTGTGTTCAAGGGATTTCTCTATGCAGCCCATTAGAGAATGTAGCGCGGTTTCCACAGACTTTCCCTTCGTATAGGCATGCTGTGACTCTGAGAGAACGTCCCTAGGTATGGTCATTCTCAAATATATATCAATTGCCCTTTCCAACGTCTTAAGCAAAAAATAAGTGAGACTTATAGGTCTAAAGTCCCTTGGTGTAGTGTGGGATGTCTTACCCCCCTTCGGGATAAAGATCACCCTGCACATGTGCCAGCATGCTGGTAAATAAGCCTTCCTTAGGCACTCTTTGTAAATCACCGAGAGCCAAGGTAGGACAATATCCACATTCCTCTGTAGGTCAGCTGGAATTATTCCATCATATATTCCACCATATATATATATGGTATAAGAATATATAAATAACGGCACTAAGCTTAAAAGTTAAATGCTCTCAAGAAGCTATGAGTGTAAGTGTAGTTACGTCTTACATCTCATCACGATGAATAATTTCAAAACCAGGCGTAAATTTTTTTGTGTGATTTTTTATAAAAATTTCTGCAGTTAGACTAGATATACAGTCTGGTTCTCTAAATTAATAATTATTTTAATAAGCTAGGTCAATGTGGTAAAGGTAGATGTGGGTCGAAATCGGCTTGTCATGGGACCGAGTAGATTCAAATTCATAACTTCACATAGTATTGGCGTATTTTAAATTAAATAAAATAATCAGTAGTTAAAACAGTTCATTTTGTACTAGGTAGTCACTATAGTCACATGCAAGAGATTTAAGTTCTCAATTTAGCTCGGGAGTAGGGCGAGCGTAATACCAAAGCCTCCAAACTTATTTTTTCTTTGTATTGAAATAAAATTTAAATATTTAATTTAAAAAACACCTTTTACAAATTTAAAGAACATGGTCGCGTAGTTTCTTATGATATGCCATATTACCCGCCAATTTCTTTAATGCCTTGTTTATGGAGTTTTCCATCTCATTATATAGATATGTTTTAAATTGAGTCCCAAAGTTATTTAATTTAATTAGTTGTAAAAGTTATAGTGGATTAACTAATGGGCACATATCACATTACACCAACTTATCCAGCTTTTTTCGTCCGCAGCTTTTATTTCCACAAAAATAAAACCTAAAATTATTTTTTAAGAAATTTAATATATAACATATTGGTATTATTTTATTATAAACGAAATTTATTTGTTGTGTGGTTAAGCAATGTATATATGCATTTTATTGAAGCTTTTACTAAATCATCAGTAGACTTCAAACAAAGTCTATAAATTTATAGAGATGTTGAACTGCTATAAAATGATAGAATTCGCATTAATGGAGAGCAAAATGGAAATAAACTCTCAGCAAAAGCAATTCATATTTACGAACATTGTTTAGGAATGTGTGTTTACATTGCCAATATTTTGCTCACCAAGCAAACTAATTTGATCGCAGATAATGTACTAATTATACATATTATGTGATCAAGCCTTTTCTTAATAAACTAGCATTTAAAAAGCAATTAATTTCTTGTGACTGTAAAAAAAAATTATTCTAACCACAGCCTTCGATTTTAAGCTAAAACTAAATACTACAGATAGTACGATTAGTAATAAACAACGTAAATAAACGTTTATATATTGTGTTTTTTGAGGTCTACAAATTTGAAAACTATTATCACGTATTGTATGAAAAACAAATTGGACTTTGTGTTGCCGTAGCAAAACCGTACAGATTTTTAATTGAATAAGACTGCCGTCGAATTTTAGATGCCCTATGAACAGATATTTTCATTAAGGCAATTCATATTGTGATAATTTTCAAACTTGCCGTATATTGAATTTTACTAGCGGTATTTTAATTATGTGTGCTAAATTTTTTTTTTAGTACTTTTATACATATAGACTCCTAAAGTAAAATTATTTGATCAATATCCTCATAAAATAATGCTTTATAAAGCTACATATTTTAGAGATTCTTGGGTATTATAAGATTCTTTTAGGAATATTATAAAATATGTAGATGGTAAGCACTGCTTCTGGTTAATCAAAATGTGATTTACCGTTATTTTGCTTTAGCACTTGTTATAATGTATTTTCTCAAATTTGGTTTAAAATTTTTATAATATGTGTTAATATCAAAGCTACAGTGGTAGCCGGTTATATCAGAATCAATTAGGAAGCGTATTAGCATACGTTCGCGCCAAAGGCGGACAGTATCAGCACCTTTCAGTTCACGAATTTAACATTACAATGGCAAAGCTGATATCTTTAAAAATAAGCAGGTTTAGTTCGTAAAAATGTAGTGAAACTGTTTCATATGATAATCTCCCGTGATAGATATCGTAGATATATACCAGAATAATGCGGAGTATTTTAATGAAAGTGCCGACTGTTTTAATTCTCGGAATATCTCAGTAGAACTAACTTAAAACCGATATTTCATTGGATACATATAGCGCAACGAATGTCATGCAGGAAATGCAGAATGGATATAATAAAACCTTCACAAATTATAACATATCCATCAGAAATATATATCAACACACAAATTTGTTTATACTAATATTACTCAGAAAGCATTCAGCCTGGGAGACTTAACAGTATAAACCAGCACATATTGAAAAAGTAAAAATTTCAAAACACTAATTTCAATAAAAATTTAAGTCAAATATTATACAAAATAGGTACTATGTTTACATGTCTTTTATTTTATCTTCCTCTTATTAGATCTAACAGAATCATGACTTCGGCGTGAAGCCAAATACTTTTATTTATACAACAAAAAAGTATATTTGCCCTAAAATAACGTTCGATTTGTATTTGTTGATGTTGACTTTCCTTTGTTCCTCGGAATATTTATCATCATGTCTTTCTGAGATTTAAATTAAGTTCGAACAATTAGCCTATGAATATTAATTAAATTTAATATACACATTCTCTTTTACATACATAATTATTTCTTTCATTTTTTATATACTCTGGCATTTTATTATATAATTTAAACCCTTTGTAGAACAATGATCGTTGCATAGCTCTTGATGTTGTTCTCTGCAGCCTGAAGTTTTCAGAGTTTCGTAGTCCATATGGTTGTACTTCCCTCACGTACTTAACGTTTTCAATTAGGTATTCTGGCGTTTATTTATTGTTACAACTTTATTTTCATAATCTATTATGGAATTATTATCACTCCATAATTTCGATCCAAATACTCCATCGAATATGAGATGAAAATTAAATATTCTAAATATTACATTGTTCTTAAGACGCACCTGTAGGCCATTCTTTGAAACCATAGCTTCTTTTTCTATAATCAAAAACCCTGCTGCCGTTCTTATCTTCATTGGTTGTGTCTATGAATATACTAAATTTTTTGGACAATGACTTTCTCTAATCAGATTGTCAGTAGAATCTGTATCAATTAAGATTCTGGTTGCATTGTCCCCTCGTTTAAATAGAACATAGGGCAATTCACATTCGGTGCATCCCCCATGGTGGAGGCCATTTGCCGAAAATTTTGAGGCTTTTGTTTTTTATTCATATAATGATTCTGTTTCCGTGTCTTTCCGCTAATCTTCATTGGTTCCGGCTTCGGATAATCGCTTCGTCCTAAACACCTATTCTCAGTGGGGTAAAAACTATTGTGTCCATAACTCTTTTTTTATTATAATTTTAAGTTTGATAATTTTTTGGGATTTGGGAATCAGGATAAGGAAAAGGTTTAAAATTTTTTTTTGATTACAATATTTAAAGTTTTCCTTATTATTTATTTTTTCAATAAGGTTTGCTTGTCCAAGTTCATGGAGGGAAACCTCAAAAGAAGTTGGTTTAATTGCACAAATTACTGTTCTTTAATGGCAATTTGTTTATAAAAAATGTTAAAGTTACTCTATTGTTATGCTCCTTTAGCAAATTCGATGCTTTTATGACACTCAATATATATATATATATATATATATATATATATATATATATATGCTAAAGGAGCATAACAATAGAGTAACTTTAACATTTTTTATAAACAAATTGCCATTAAAGAACAGTAATTTGTGCAATTAAAACAACCAACCATATATATATATATATATATATATATATATATATATATATATATATGTAAACCAGTTGCCAATAGACAAACTCCTTTGTGTGGAGTTGTTATTAGAATTTTTTTTATTTCCAAATTCACTTAAGGCCGGGGCACATAGAATCTGTCATACGTTGTGCGTCAACTTTTTCAACTGGCAGCAACGGATTGACAGATAAGGTTGGCACAATGAGTACTTTGTTAACGGAATGAAAATCAGTTGTTTTTATACATATATGCTTTTTTAAAAGCACACACAAGGCTCGAACGTGTATTGAAAACATAGATAAAGTGAAAAAGAAGTTGTCGTAGTACTCAACGTACGTGAAAAGTTAAAAGTTGCCCAACTTTGTACTTTGCGTTGACCGAGAAGTACTTTA
>OY776276.1:78289965-78292465 GCA_963675445.1 Linnaemya vulpina | reverse complement strand
TTGGAGACGTGTGCTTTAGTTTTACCTGCCATATCAGGTAATTTGCCATCTTTTATGTATCCTTCGGATATTAGAAAGGAATTACCCAATTTTCAATTGGCAGATCGTAATTTCCATAAAAGTAGATCAATAGATCTGTTACTTGGTGCAGATTTATATACCCAAATAATTCTTGGTGAAGTTCGTCGAAATATTTGTGGATCGTTAATGGCCCAGAAAACTGTATTTGAATAGATTTTAACGGGTCCACTTGGCTCTTCAGCAAATGATTCTATCAATGTTTTTTCCACTGCTGTAATCTGTTCTGAAGAGGATAATTTAAATCAAAATCTTTTGAGATTTTGGGAATTGGAAGAAACTCCAAAAGGAAAAATTTTGTCGCCTTCTGATAAATTTTGTGAAGAAATTTATAAGAAAACCAGTAGTCGGGATTCTACTACATTGTGTCGTTAAATTTTAAACCAGAGTCTCCTCTTGAGATTTCTTTGGGAATATCGAGATCGAGTGCGTTCAAACAATTAATGCGTAGAATCGTCCCTCTCTAAGAAACCAGAAATTAAAGGTATGTATGACGATGTGTTAATGGACTATTTAGATCATATGCGAGTAGTAAAATCCTATAACCAAGCCGTCAAAAAATCATGCTATTTGCCACATCACCTAATAGCCTAAATGATTGTCTTCTTATAGGACCTACTTTGCAAGCCGATTTAGTGAATTTAATTTTACGTTGGAGGTTGTTTAGGTTTGTTTTTAATTGTGACATTACCAAAATGTATAGACAAATTCGTGTCCATTCGTCCCATACTCCTTTTCAGCGAATTCTTTATCGATCATCGGATGATAATATTGTGGATTACGGATTACGAGCTGCAGACAGTAACCTTAGGGTTAAATTGTGCGCCCTATTTAGCAATCTGGACCTTATTGCAATTAGCGGATGACTGTGAGGAGGAATTTCCTATGGCTGCAGAGATAGCAAGGAAAGATATGTACGTGGATGATGTTCTGACTGGCACTCATGAAGAATCGGTTGCGGTGATGGCTAGGGATCAACTAATTGCTGCCTTGTTATCAGCTGGCTTCGAATTGTGGAAATGGACAGCTAATGAAATTTCTATATTGAAGGGATTGCCTATAGATCATTTAGTAGACTCCAAAGTTTTGGCCTTTGAGGAATCTAGCTGTTCAAAAACGTTAGGTATTTTTTGGAATGCTCAGCTTGATTCTTTCTTTTTCAAAGTTTTTCCTTTAGAGGCAAAAGCGAAATATTCGAAGAGAGAGGTATTATCTAATTATAGCTAAATTTTTTGACCCGGTTGGTTTTCTAAGTCCTGTAATTATCAAACTAAAAATTATAATGAAACGCATTTGGCTTGATAATATTGACTGTGATGATTCTCTTCCGCCCTCAACAGAAAAGAAGTGGTTACAATTCGTTGAATCCTTTAATCAAATAAAAGTTATTCATGTGCCAAGATGGGCAAATTATTATAAAGACGCAAAGACTGAAATTCATGTCTTTTCAGATGCCTCGGAAAAGGCATACGCGGGGGTTATATATTCGAACCATAACCCCACAAGGAGAAATATATTGTCATTTATTGCCTTGTAAAACAAAGGTAGCGCCAATTAAGTTAATTTCTCTACCCCGCCTTGAGTTATGCGGAGCAGTTTTAGAATCAGAGTTGCTGAAATATATTCTAAAAGAAATAGAAGTGCCAATTTCAAAAGTCTTTTGTTAGACAGACTCAACTATCGTTTGTCGCATTCAGGAAAATACAGGTAATCATAATTTGTTTCATGTTCGATCTGAAGACAATCCTGCCGATTTAAGTAGCCAGGGGTAGATCCGTTCACTTTATCGGAAAGAAAACTCTGGTGGCATAGGCCTTCATGGCTGTCTAAATCCGAGAATTATTGGCATCAGAGTAATTTTGAAAATTTAGATACAGATATCGAGATTCGCAAAATAAAAGTTCATGCTTCATTTTTTTTCGAAATTTGAAGACATTTTAGACTGATTTTCTTTACTTGATAGAGCGTTACGAGTGGTATCATATATTTTTCGTTTCTTTCACTCTACGCATCAATCATGTAAAGGAAAGTTCAATTATAAATCGGAACTTATTTCGAGCGAAGAAATTAATAGAGTGAAATTATGTTTGGCTATTTGTCAAAAAGCCTTTTACCCAGAAGAGTATAAGTCTCTTAAATAAAGAGCCCTTGCCAGTAAAAAGCTCGTTAGTACCTTTAAATCCGTTTTTAGACGAACAAAAAATAATGAGATTGAATGGTAGATTGGTGAAATCTTTTTTATCATATTGCGAATAGCATCCCATTATATTACCGTATGGCTGTCGTTTTGCAAAGCTTACGGCAGAATTCATACATTTGCTTACTATTCACGGTAGCAATCAACTGATGCTAAGGGTCTATCGATGCGAATATTGGGTTCCTCGATTACGAGTTATGATTCGAACGGTTACACATAACTGCA
>OY776276.1:78199965-78284965 GCA_963675445.1 Linnaemya vulpina | reverse complement strand
GTTCTTACTTAATCAACTATACTTCAACGTTCCTGTAAGACCTACTCGCAATTTTGAAATCTTGGCATTAAAATATTACCGCTCTGTTTATGCTAATAATGATTCTTTTCGTCGCGCATGTGTCAACTTTAACAAATATTACCATATCATGAACTTATCTGAGAGTAATACCGTATTGAAAAGAAATCTTATTTTATATTTAAATTCTTGAACTAATTTGTTATCTAGTCAGTAAGGATGTAAAATCTATTGACTTATTAAATAAATAAAATAAAAAAAAAAAATATATATATATATATATATATATATATATATATATATTTATATGTACACAATATATATATATATATATATATATATATATATATATATACATATCTATATATATATATATATATATATATATATATATATATGTATATATATATATATATATATATATATATATATATACATATATATATATATATATATATATATATATATATATATAGAGTATATATATATATATATATATATATATATATATGAAAAAAATTTTTTTATTGAGATAAAAAATGATTCGAACAGCTTTTGACGAATAAACTTTGAATCTTCTGTGCATAGCAATATAACTCATCAAAGTCTATCTTGAAATTACTCGACCGTGTACAGAAGAGGGAAAAAAACAGTGGATTAGCATCGTCGCTCACGAGACGATTATATATTATTTAATGGGATGGTGTCTAATGAAATCACAGAAATTATTCCCGAAATCTGTTCTTTTATACCCTGAAAGCTTCTTTCACCCAGTACAGTCCGTATGTGGAACAAAGTACCTGTAGCTATCTTCCCCACCACTTACAATTCGATAAAGATTAAATCGAATATCCAAAGACTACTCGTTTTATCCTCCCTGTCAAAATCGATCTTCCTATTAGGGGTATGTAGGGGTTGTAATCATAAAAAAAAAGTTTAACTACCTAGGAAAAAGCAATGGCTATTTAATGGAACTGGAGGCTATCTTGAAAGTTTTTAAAAATTTTCTACAGATTTAGTCAGAAGCTTTATATCTTAACTCTGGCAAGCACTAGTAAGTTTTTTATATATAACCCAAATTTTTAAATTAGATTATTTCAAGAGTATTTTATGAGAATAATATACAAAATGGCCCCAATTTCGCTGAAACATCAGACGAAGTTTTAAAATCGAATGGCTGGTTTAAAAACGTTGTACGAGAAGGAGCTTTTTCCTTACCGGCAGAGATATAGAGCAACTTGTTTATATTAAGTTGTTGTCTATAAGCTGCTTAATGCTATAATATTTGGACCATAATAACTAATTGTTTCTTGCGAAACCGTGTAATCAAAAAAACACAAGTCAAGATGATGTTTCTTTATTTAAGAATACTGTTTATGACTTAAAAATATCCTATGATCTACCTATTTACTTTAACCAACGGTTCATATTTATTACTTTATTTACCTGTGGTTCAATTTTTTGCAAAACCAAAAATGCATAAAGACAAATTCCTACATGATTTAAGTTTGATATAACAACAACAATGTCATTTGAAGAAATCAGCAAAATACAAATCATGAAAACTAACCTAATATTCAACAAATATTTGAACAGTGGGCATCTTGCATAAAAATAAGATCTAAATACAGTGGGATAATAACAGTAAAAATTACACTTGCAGAATGAGAAATACATGAATAAAATAGTTGTGCGTTGACCTAACAAGCCGGCCCCATTGAAAGGGCACTTTCAAGTTGAAATTAGTAAAGCCAGTCTGTGGATAGGGCGACGTATAATGCCTTTCATTGTTTTGACATCTACCACTCTCATACGACCATCTTTCGCATATATTAAGTTGACGGATCCTGCCCATGAACCACTTTTGTGGGGGTAAGTTGTCTTCATGAATTAGAACCAGTGCGCCTGCAGTAATGTTTTTATTGGAGGTTGTCCATTTGTTCCGAATTTGAAGCTCGTTTATGTAATCGTTGGACCACCTTTTCCAAAATCTTTGCTTGACGGCACTTATTTGGACCCAATGCTCTAAGTTGTCCACTGGCTTTGATGACACGTCTCGATCTGGTAGAGCTCGGACGGCAGACCCAATTATAAAATGACTTGGTATAAGGGCCTCAAAATCACTCGGATCAGTTGATAATGGTGAAATGGGTCTCGAATTCAAGATGGCTTTAATCTCGACCATTGCTGTTGCAAGTTCTTCATAAGTGAACCGAGTGTTCAACATTGTTCTTGTGAGGTGGCTCTTGGCAGATTTAGCGGCTGCTTCCCACAATCCGCCAAAATGTGGAGCTCTAGGGGGAATAAAACGAATGTTAATAAATTCATTCGAGCAAAAATCAATAATGGCATTTGAGTTTTTTGGGTTGAATAAAAACGACTTTAGTTCTGATAACTTCGAGTTTGCGCCAACGAAAATATCAGTGGGCAGACCTCTTCGACCAATGAGCCTTTTAAGAGCAGCAGTAAAGGCTTCTGTAGATCGGTCCGAGAAAACTTCAATATGTACTGCCTTGATTACGAGACAAACAAAAACGACAATGTAAGTTTTGTAAGGAACCTTCCCTCGTATACGGTAGTATGTGCTGACTGGACCACAAAAATCTACAGCACATCTGGCAAATGGTCTAGCAGGATTAAGTCGCTCTACGGGCAAGTTTCCCATCATTTGCTGGAGCAATTTTGGGCGATAACGAATGCATTGAACGCATGAGTTGACCATACGACGACAGAGGTCTGGAGAATTGATAATTCAAAATTGTTGACGAATAAGTGACATCAGAGCCTTTGGACCAGCGTGATAGTTACTAATATGGAGATGATGGACATAGCAAGTGACGAAGTGATTTTTTGCAGGCAGTATTATAGGGTGTTTTTGACCATCAGAAATTGCAGCAAATTCTAACCTACCGCCGACCTTGAGCAAGTTAAAACCATTTGAAGAGTCTACGAATAGGTTCAGATACTTTAAGGCACCCTGAGGATCTTGCTTCTTTATAGCTCGTGTGATGTCATCTTTAAAATATTGTAGCTGAATGTTGTAAACTATGCGAAGTAAGGCTTCTTGGAGTTCTCGAGGCTGTAAGGAGTCAGGAATAAAATTAGTTTTGGATTTTTGAGAGAAACGGAGTATCCATGCAACAATACGAATAATTTTTAAATAAGAACTGTATTTTTCGATGACGTTCAAGATGTAATTAGATTTTATTTCCAGAAACAGCACAGTCTTCCGTTTCTCTTTGTTTATTTCTTCTTAAGTCTCTTCGGAAAGTTCATCAAATATATTAGCTGGTCAGTGGGTTGAAAGCAAGAAATGAGGGACCATTAAACCAAATAGAAAAGGCAAGTTCCTGTACTGTTGAGCCACGGGAAACTATATCTGTTGGAACATATCGCCAGACACAGCCTTTGGTGGTATCTTGGATACTCTGTTGCGAACGAAAACGGATAAAGTTGAGGAGTGTTGCCTTAAGCAATGTAGAACAATTTGTGAATCTGTCCAGAATATCACTTCGGGTTTTCTTAAAACAAAACATTTTTTAATATTTAAATACAGTTTCGCCAAAAGTTGAGCTCCACACAATTCTAGTTTTGGCAAAGATTTTCTTTTCGTAGGAGCAACTCTATATTTTGCAGTGAAAAGATGAACAGAAACATTACCAGAAGAATCCAAAACTCGAAGATAAAAACAGCAACACTGAGCACGAATTGATGAGTCACAAAAGCCATGAAGTTATATTGATTGGGCAGAGGCAGCCAGACAGAAGCGAGGAATTTCAAGTAAAGTTAGCAATTGAAGATCTGAGACAAACTTTTGCCAAGCTGTATGTATTTCTTGGAAACAGACTCATCCCAGCCGATTTTTAGAATCCATAATTCTTGCATAATAATTTTCGCCCTGATGATAAGCGGAGCCAAAAGTCCAAGGGGATCAAAGAGCGATGACGAAAGCGATAACATTGATCTTTTAGTGATTTTATCATCTAATTGAGATTTTGGCGAAAACGAGAATAGAAAACTGTCTTTCTTCTGATCCCATGGAATACCAAGAGCATTAGTTATAGCAGACTCCTCAATATTCAAGTTTTTAACAGTGGTGCCGTTTTGGAAACTTTTATGGTTTTAGTGCCATTTGTCCAGTTGGAAACAACCTCTTGCTAATATTTCCGTTACTTTCCTTTTATCTGGGCCGTTCTTCCAAGGTATCCGCGCCACCCAAAAAGTCGTCAACATAAAACGATGTTTTTATATTTTTAGAGCCAAGTTCGAACTCAAAGGAATATTGATCTGCGAGGTAGTGAAGTCTTCTAATGGCGAGGTATGGTGCAGCAGACATTCCATAGGTAACGGTGTTGAGTTGGTAGACACAAATTTCTTCTTCTTCAGAATTTCTCCACAAAATGTACTGAAATTTTCTATCACTGGGATCGATGAGAACCTGACGATACATTTTAACGATATCAGCCGTTATTGCAAAACGATGAAGACGAAAACGAAGCAGAATGTTGTACAGCTCATCCTGTATTGTAGGGCCAATCATTAAAATGTCGTTGAGTGATTTGTGGGACGATGTTGGACACGATGCGTCGAAAACTACTCTTAATTTCGTTGAGGTACTATTTAGCTTGAAAACACAATGGTGAGGGATAAAATAATGGGGTTCATTTAAACGGGGGTTGCGAACTAAAGTCATATGACCACATTTTGCATACTCTTCCATGAACGCCACATATTGCCTTTTAAGATCATTGTCACGAGCAAATCGTTTCTCTTGAGATGTAAACCTTCTTAGGGCCATATTCGTTTGATGGAAGAATAATTCACAATCGGATTGTTCTTGGTTTAAAATGTTTAATCTATTATCGATTTCCCATAAGCGCTGGAGCTTTAAGTCTATTTTTTTCTTCCAGTGACAGCATACACGAGCCACAGGTTTTAAGTTGGTTCGAATTATACCGACCAGCAACAATCTAACCAAATAATGTTTTTTGAAGTTTAGGTAAATTAGGGCCAAGTTTAATTTGACCCACCGACAACATGCAAAGAAAGTTTCCGTACCAATCAGTAAATCAATTCGCTTAGATACAAAGAATTTTTCATCTGCGAATTGGGGATTTGGAGGCAATTTCCAGGATGATACATCAAGTTCAGGTTCAGGTTGGTACGAAATATGAGATGTAATATAAAACGAAAGCGATACTTCAAATTCTATGAGACGAGATTTGACATTTGTGGATAACTTGTGTTTGAGTTTAGTGTGACTATTTCCAACGCCGGAAACTTGAGCAATGTGTTTAGTGGGAGGTAGATGTAATTTTTGAGAAAATTCATCCGTAATGAAATTCAACTGGGAGCAAGAGTCCAACAAAACGCATCCCAATTTGTAACGACCAGTAGGATCACGAACTAAAACCATGGCAGTAGCAAGCCGGACCGGTTCCGGGGAAGATTTTTCCATATGGTTATGGACCGAGGCAGAGTTTCATTCACGGCCAGACAAGAAGTATTAGGGGTTGATTCAGCAGCAGGAGACGAAGGCCTTGCAGGCTGAGAGCGATGAAGTAAACTATAATCAAACCGAGAACAAAATTTGCATTTAAACGAGGAGGAACAGCCATTCACTTGATGCCCTTTCGATAAGCAGTTTAGACAAAGACCAAGTCGTTTAATATTTTCGAAACGAGAAGCTACATCCATATCTTTAAAGCGAGAACAACGACTAATAGGATGATCGGATTTTGAGCAAAGTGGACAAACGCGTTTTGAGCACGAAAAGGTATATCCAGACTTAGAATTTTTAGATTTGTGCTTACCAGAATTGCAATCATTTTTACGAATATCGATATGTGTGTGGCTACTATCAATCGACTCCAAAAACTGACAGTGTCTTTCCAGCACCTTAGAGCAATCGTCCCATGATGGCAGTTTATTGAAATCCAAGGAGTCTTTCCATATTCTTCTGGTATCCTCGTCCACCTTTTGCATCACTATGTAAATCAGCATAGAGTTAGCGATGTCACTAGGTGAGCCAAACGATTGTAGGGAACTATAAAGAGCAGAAATATTATCAACAAGACTACGTAGATTGTTGTAATTTATTCCATAAAAATTACAGAGCTGTTGTCATAACCAGCTTTTAGTCTTTCTAGTGCCTTCGGATAATTTTCATTTGATATTTGAAAGGCCTTGACCGTTTCAAGGGCTTGGCCATGCAGGCAGTTGAGCAAATGATTAAATTGTTCAATATTTGAAAGGCCAAATTTACGATCAATAACTTGGTTGAATGACGTAATAAAATTCTTGTACTCACTGTACTTACCACTAAATGTGGGCAATTTAAGTTGTGGTAATTTGTGATTTGGTACAGGGAAACAAATAGTTGAATCTGTTACCGTTGCATTATGACCATCGTCATTAAGCTGAGCCTGAATATTCATTTTGGTTGTGATATACAAATCCTCAATTTCAGGCCTACCATTGTTTTCTATTTGAGTTTGATACGTCAAAATCTGCTTAAAATACGATTCCAAAATTTCCAAACGGCATTTCAGTTCAGCACATAACAAGGTCTTTCCTTCTCCCCTTCCGCTGGCTTCAATTTGGTTCTGGATGCGGCTAATATTTTTCTTTGTGTTAGCCCGCTGCAGCTATACTTTCTCCAAAGTCATCGCAAAATATTCCTCCTCTTTTTTTTATGGAACCACACCAAAGCCTTTTTTTAATTTGCGGCACAAATAAGAGTCACTCAATCAGCATTTTTATATTTTACTATAAAATTTTATACACTTGTCCAATTAAACGTAAGTCTTTGATTTTTACACGGACCGCACCACACGATTAGAATCGTGTCCCAGGTTGGGCGCCAAAATGTACGATAAGGAGCTTTTTCCTTACCGGCAGAGATATAGAGCAACTTGGTTATTTTAAGTTGTGGTCTATATGCTGCTAAATGCTATAATATTTGGACCACAATAACTAATTGTTTCTTGCGAAACCGTGTAATAAAAACACAAGTCAAACGAACCGATCAATTCTAAATCCAAATTAACAATGATGTTTCTTTATTTAAGAATAATATTTATGACTTAGAAATATCCTATGATCTACCTATTTACTTTAACCAACCTATTTACTTTATTTACCTGTGGTTTAATTTGCTGCAAAACCAAAAATGCATAAAGACAAATTCCTACATGATTTAACTTTGATATAACAATAACATTTGAAGAAATCAGCAAAATACAAATCATGAAAACTAACGGAATATTTAACAAATATTTGAACAGTGAGCATCTTGTATAAAAATAAGATCGAAATACAGTGGGATAATAATAGTAAAAATTACACTTGCAGAATGAGAAATACATGAATAAAATAGTTGTGCGTTGACCTAACAAACGTTAAAACTATTAATAAATGTTCTGTTTTTAATGCTATTTTAACCGTATCACCAACGTAAACAATTTGTAAAAGAAAATTTTAAATGTATTATATCAATTTATTATTAGAAAAATATATTTAAATGTATTTACGTTCATGCATTCATATCCTACTTCCTACTAATAATATAAAGCCGAGTGTTTGTGAGTGGGGATGTGTGGATATTTGTTACTCTTTCACGCAAAAACTACTGAAAGGATTTTAATGAAACTTTAAAATAATACAGCTTATACATCAGAATAACACATAAAGATGTTGTGTAAATTGACCAAAATATAACGATGTGTCAAGTAAGTAGGAAAAAATATTTCATATTTTTTAATTTAAAAAAATAATATATGTCGTTACTTACTGTAATGATTTTTATTTTGGTTTGGTTGTATATATATTTTTTTCAAGCATTGCCGTTAGAAGGTAGTTTATGAGACCATATTACAATAGCTACTTTATATATATATATATATATATATATATATATATATACACTTACTAGAAAAAGTCTGCTTACGTACAAATAAAGCTAAGATAATGTGGTTCAAAATAAGTTACCGTAAAATCTATTAAAAATTAACACTTTATTTTTATTAACTAATATTTGTTCATGCTCCAAACAAATTCCATAACAGAAAATTCAAGAATCATACCAAATAAATGCAAAAGAAAATGTTATTACAGAAAATTTGCTAAGAAAAAGTCTGCGTACAAAAGTGCATTGACCAATAAAATGCCATTTTTTAATAAGATAAACATTATTGTAACTAAATTAATAAGTAGTTGGATAGCCTTTTCGGTTGAGGACTTCAGCCAATCTTTTTTGCATTGAATGGCCGAGTTTTAAGGGTTCCTCACGAGATATTTTTTCTCATTCCGATTGCAAAATTTTTTGTAGCATATTTTTCAAGTAATAACGTGCTGGCGTGCTTTTCATTAAAAAGTTTCATAAATGCTCAATAGGATTCAGGTCCGGAGACTGGGGAGCCGGACGTAACTGTTTTGGCAAATTATAAAGCAGCCAAAGCTTAACGATATCTGCAGTATGCTTAGGGTCAATATGTTGTTGAAATAAATAATTTTTCCCAAGCATTGCTTAAGATTTCCCTTCAAAATATTAAGATACACTCTCCTGTCCATTGTCATTTCAATAAACCGCAAATTACCTAACTAACGTTAGGCATGTTCATTATTACAACTTCATATAAATAAAAACGTTTCATTCAGTATTAATTACAATAAAATAAGAATGTACATATTTTGCGTTAAAATAAATTGAATTATATCAACTTATTTTATTTAAGGAACCAATATGCAGACATTTATCTTGTTTCTTTTATTTAGTGATACTGAATATTTTCAAAATCCGTAATATCAGATGAGTTAATAATTTTTGAGGGACCGATAGAACCAATAGGACTAAGATCTTCATGAAGACTATGGAACTGAGCAAGAAACCTGTAATCTTAAATTTTAAATTAAAACATTCCATAAATATCCCATTTCACTGTTCTCGCCCATTTATATATTTGTTCTATAAACTTGTCTTCTATTGTATACAAATTAGGGCTGTTTTTATGGTTAACCTATTAATTAGAACAAATTTAGAGAACATCTCAGTTGTTAAGATATTGCAAGAACAGCAATTAACGAATTTGGATATAAATTTATTTGACATGATAAGAATTTAATAAAACAGGATTTGAATGTCATAAGAGGTTGTTATTTTTAAAAACAACCGGCAAATGGCAGCGAAATATAAACTTTCTACTTTGTATTGTTTACACCTTCTTTAACATCTACAAGTGAAAATATTTTACCGGAGTCACTTTGTATCAAAACTAAAAACACAAATGTGTTAAATACTAAACATTTGATCCCTTAACTTCTAAAATATATAACAAAAAAGTCTCACTGTGTAATTCAAACGTTATGAATTAGAAATAACACACAGGTATTATATACATTCGAAAACAACACGCGATAGAAAGCATTTAGTGTTAAAGAGAACACAGATCATGTTTAAATTTAATTTTAAACATAATTTTATTTATAACTAATTATCTGGGCGTCTCCAATAATTTGTTATCTTTGCTTTGTTAGTTACAATTTGTTAAATATCTATGATGTACTTATGTATATGCCTTCAATTCATTAGTTGTTACACCAAGTCATGTGATTTCTGATTTAGGTTGATGTCTAATAATGATTTGTTTTAAGAACTAACGAATATCTATACAAAAAATCTTTATTGCCAGAATTTTTAGGGATAAAATCTCCAAATTCGCCAAAAAAAAATTGCATATCATTTTTAAAAGCTTCAAACTCAGTTTCTTTAGTTTTATACAAGCAAATTAACAATTTATTAAAAATTTACTCACAAGTACATATATTTCTTAAAAAGAACAACAAAACAGTAAAGAATTCAATTGCATATACTATATAGTTTGAAGATTAATTCAAAAAGTATTTTAAGAATTAATGAAGAATATGAATACATAAAATGTAAAAAGTGCAGTTCTATAAAAAATCAACAAAAATTTATACACAAGTACATTTTTCATAAAAGAACAACAATGGAAAATTCAATTGTGTATTAGATACATTTAATTACATTTAGGCGTGAATTAAAATCAATGAAGAATATATTTATATATATATATATATATATATATATATATATAAACTCTTTCTGTTTTTTATATCAAATTGAATGTATGTAAATATTTCAATATATTTAAGGTATATACAGATAGTGTAGTACAGATTTAGATACAGTTAAAACAAAAAAGTAACTACATTAATTTTTAAGTTACACTCAAATTTACATAAATTAAAAAAAAATACAGAAACATAAGATAATATGATATAAAACGAACAATCACTTTTGGCATTAAATAAATTGCATTCGTTAATACGGTATTTCATAATTAATGAATAAAATACATTTAAACTTATGTTGACATTATGAATACATGGATTTATATATATATAAAAAATTAATCAGAAATGGACAATTTATACATAAATATTTGATTTACTTTTTGTGCAATTTTTCATGTAATTTTGAATTCGTTTTATTCGCGGTGCCATCAGAAGAACCTAAAAGAGTACAAGCATATTATTTATATTATTTTATTTATATATATGTACATACATATTTGCTACATAATTTATTAGTCTAGTCTTCATAACTTGTCTCATTTTGAATGAAAGCGAAAGTTAAAAAATTGCTACTGTATTTCATATATATATATATATATATATATATATATATATATATATATATTACATATGATTGTAACTTTTGTGGTTTGCATACAGATAATATAAAAAAGTATTAATTTGTATGTAACATTAATAGATACATACATATGCTCATATGTATAAGAAAACAAAATATATTTGAATTCTTCATAAATGAAAAAAAATATATCAATATTGATTATTATTATTATTATTATTATTATTATTATTATTATTATTATTATTATTATTATTATTATTATTATTATTATTATTATTATTATTATTATACTCAGATGTCTTGAAGCTTAATGTCTCTTTATTTTAATTTAAAATATATTAACTTTTAATATTTCGTCACTCCTTTATTAATATATATTTTAAATTAAAATAACGAGACCTTAAACTTAAAAATATCAGAGTATAATAATAATAAAAAGAGGTTAAGAAACCAGAAGAATTTATAAATATTGATTTATTTTGGTTCTTGATTTAGTAGTTACTGTTTTACTTTAGCAATGTGCATACAATTATAGTTATTTTCTAGTGTTAACGCTTATTTTTCATTTGTATCGCCTCTGGTTATCTATCCAGATTTTTAGCTGAAGTGGAGGTTGGTTTTTCAAAACTGCTTTAGAATTTATTGCATTTATGCATTCCATCATGCTTGGTAGTTTTTCCAATTTTTTTAAATCACCAAAAATTGAGTTAATTGCTTTTCTCTCCTGTCTAGTCCACTTAATACGTCTCGTTTTACCATAGGGAAATGCTTTTATATAGAGAAGCTTTACAATGATTATAAAAACTAAATTCTTTGAATAAGCTAAATCAAATAATTACTAGTATATGTGTGTAATGCAAAACCAGTTTTAAAAACTGATTATGAGGAATCCAAATTACTTATATAAATATTCATGAATACTTAGTTTACACAATAAATTCTCTAGAGGTTTTGTAGATGATACTAGAAGTTAATAGCGAATTTGTACTTTCTACTTCGTTTCCTTTTTAAAAATGTGTTTTCATTATCAACATTATTATTAGCTTTTGTAACTACGCTATTGTTATCATCAGAGTCTTCGTTAACGTCATCTCCAACCGCAGACATCAACAACTTCGACACGCGTTTTACCTCTGCTACGGGAACTGAAACTCTGTATATATTTTTATGGATATCCTTATGGTGGCCCATAAAATTTGCAAGGGTATCGATTGTAGAATCTTTTATATTCAGCAATGATGTGTATGTAGCAATATGTTTTCGCAAATAGGTTCCTATTAAACTGTCTGGCATTTTTGCTCCACATTCCACAGACAATTTCTTAAGAAGCGGACAAGCCCTGTAATAGGGTTTTGCGAATTTTGATTTTACATTTTTAGCAAAAATAAACTCTTTGCATTGAAGAACACTAAAGGCCCAACTATAATATGCGTAGACTAGCTTTGGCTACTGTCAAAACTCGACGAAAAGACTGTCAAATGCGTAAGGCAAATTTAACAAGAATTTATGTGGCTATATTATACTTATTGAGTTTAAGTACTTACTACACTCAGTTGCAAAAAAATGTAATTTATGAAACATTAATTTATTATATATACATAAAATATAAATGCATATATATATATATATATATATATATATATATATGAGTTCAGCTTATAAATGTATATATTATCATAAGCAAGTTAATTAATTTCAATTAAGAAAGCTATTATAGATTAAATTGGAAAAGTACTAAACAATCCAACGGTGTGCATGTGGGTCATTAATTGAAGGAAAATACACAAATACATTTTGCCATATATCCATATGTATATACCAGAACAAAGAAAGATAAAATATAATACTTTTTATGCACTTTTCTGCATATTTCCTTTTCCTTTATTTTTCGATTATAATAAAAGATGTCCCTTTTATCATAAAGGCACTTATAATTTTTCACATTATTTATTAATTTTTCTATAAAATTATTTTCGGCGTCCATTGCGGCTGCTTTTGTGCATGTATCATAGTCTACGGTTTGTGTGTATCTAATAACTATTTTCAATGCAACCCTTTTTCCTTGAAGAAAATGCGATCATTTTCGCTCTATGCGTAGAAAAATAAAATTTAACGAAACTTGCCGAAGAGTTAGCAAAGCAAATTATGGTCGCACACATTTGATTGTATGTATTCGCATTCGCCTGCGCTATTTATAGTTGGGCCTTAACAGTTCGTCCTAATTTCCCTCGTAGTGTTAATCGTACAAATTGTTTCGCGAAACACAATGACTCCTCGGACATGTTTTCAAGCATATCGTTTCCGACTGATTCCGTTATTACTTCCTTGTTTAAATAATCGTTTATTGTTAATGGCTCAACCTCTCCATCGCGTCTTCTATTAAATATTTCAATAAAAATTAGTGTCGATTTAACTAAATCCTTCCATCGACTTGAACAAAATTTTTTTTCTCCACTTCAATGGCGCCCAGCATGTTGTTTTTTAAAAAAACATACAATTTTTTAATATCGCTTTTCGACGGCAAGATCACTTTTTTTTATCTCTTTGAAGCGCACTGTTCATCTAATGCTTTTTAGTTTATAAAGCGAATGTCCTCATCCCAAAGCTCCAAAAAATATTTTAGTTTTTTAATCGCATCCTCTGAACCGGTTTTAATATATTCGGCTTGTTGTGTGTTTCCGCATTTCTTAATTAACGTTGTCAAATATTGAGCAACGGC
This sequence comes from Linnaemya vulpina, assembly GCA_963675445.1. Classification (NCBI taxonomy): domain Eukaryota; kingdom Metazoa; phylum Arthropoda; class Insecta; order Diptera; family Tachinidae; genus Linnaemya; species Linnaemya vulpina. The sequence goes on along the minus strand of OY776276.1, from coordinate 78,271,550 downwards.
TGGTGTTCTAAACCACATCGGCGAATTATCCTAGTGTGCAGCTTTTCGCAATGCTTCAACGCAAGTATCGAATATATATATCCTTTGATTGCACAATATTACCATTTAGGGCCTTTACTTCAAGCAAAAATCATCCTAACAAGCGCATTTCAGACCTAATCAATTCATCCTGGTGACGTAGAGTATGCTTTTCGGTCAATTTATTTCCAAATGTAATTATCAAATAATCATATCGTATAGTTTTACCCACATCATCATTTCTTAGTAGGGGAAAGATTTTGCTCCTTAGAGCGACATTTGCTGATTTGTAGATATATTGCGTAAGTTTTCTACTATTGGCAATATTATACCTTGAATTTTTACTATTATATTTATCGCATTTCTTTAAGTGCTTACGCAGAGTATCTGCATAGTCATCTGCTGTATATTTTTTTGTTTTTCCTGCTGCTGCCTACTAACCATAAGAACTCTAGTATTGTGATCGCTACAAGTATTATGCAGGAAATCGCCCTCATTCCTTAAATTCCGTAACCGGTCTTTTGATCTGAATGAAAATTGTAATGCCTCTTTGACCCTCTTTTCTGACTTATGTTTTAAATAGAAGTGTCTTGCAATTGTTGTTTGCAATGTTTTGCAAAATATACAGAAATGTTTCTTTAGAACTTCGTTTCCTTTTTAAAAATGTGTTTTCATTATCAACATTATTATTAGCTTTTGTAACTACGCTATTGTTATCATCAGAGTCTTCGTTAACGTCATCTCCAACCGCAGACATCAACAACTTCGACACGCGTTTTACCTCTGCTACGGAAACTGAAACTCTGTATATATTTTTATGGATATCCTTATGGTGGCCCATAAAATTTGCAAGGGTATCGATTGTAGAATCTTTTATATTCAGCAATGATGTGTATGTAGCAATATGTTTTCGGAAATAGGTTCCTATTAAACTGTCTGGCATTTTTGCTCCACATTCCACAGACAATTTCTTAAGAAGCGGACAAGCCCTGTAATAGGGTTTTGCGAATTTTGATTTTACATTTTTAGCAAAAATAAACTCTTTGCATTGAAGAACACTAAAGGCCCAACTATAATATGCGTAGACTAGCTTTGGCTACTGTCAAAACTCGACGAAAAGACTGTCAAATGCGTAAGGCAAATTTAACAAGAATTTATGTGGCTATATTATACTTATTGAGTTTAAGTACTTACTACACTCAGTTGCAAAAAAATGTAATTTATGAAACATTAATTTATTATATATACATAAAATATAAATGCATATATATATATATATATATATATATATATATATTTATATATATATATATATATATATATATATATATATATATATGAGTTCAGCTTATAAATGTATATATTATCATAAGCAAGTTAATTAATTTCAATTAAGAAAGCTATTCAAGTTAATTAATTTCAATTAAGAAAGCTATTATAGATTAAATTGGAAAAGTACTAAACAATCCAACGGTGTGCATGTGGGTCATTAATTGAAGGAAAATACACAAATACATTTTGCCATATATCCATATGTATATACCAGAACAAAGAAAGATAAAATATAATACTTTTTATGCACTTTTCTGCATATTTCCTTTTCCTTTATTTTTCGATTATAATAAAAGATGTCCCTTTTATCATAAAGGCACTTATAATTTTTCACATTATTTATTAATTTTTCTATAAAATTATTTTCGGCGTCCATTGCGGCTGCTTTTGTGCATGTATCACAGTCTACGGTTTGTGTGTATCTAATAACTATTTTCAATGCAACCCTTTTTCCTTGAAGAAAATGCGATCATTTTCGCTCTATGCGTAGAAAAATAAAATTTAACGAAACTTGCCGAAGAGTTAGCAAAGCAAATTATGGTCGCACACATTTGATTGTATGTATTCGCATTCGCCTGCGCTATTTATAGTTAGGCCTTAACAGTTCGTCCTAATTTCCCTCGTAGTGTTAATCGTACAAATTGTTTCGCGAAACACAATGACTCCTCGGACATGTTTTCAAGCATATAGTTTCCGACTGATTCCGTTATTACTTCCTTGTTTAAATAATCGTTTATTGTTAATGGCTCAACCTCTCCATCGCGTCTTCTATTAAATATTTCAATAAAAATTAGTGTCGATTTAACTAAATCCTTCCATCGACTTGAACAAAATTTTTTTTCTCCACTTCAATGGCGCCCAGCATGTTGTTTTTTAAAAAAACATACAATTTTTTAATATCGCTTTTCGACGGCAAGATCACTTTTTTTGATCTCTTTGAAGCGCACTGTTCATCTAATGCTTTTTAGTTTATAAAGCGAATGTCCTCATCCCAAAGCTCCAAAAAATATTTTAGTTTTTTAATCGCATCCTCTGAACCGGTTTTAATATATTCGGCTTGTTGTGTTTTTCCGCATTTCTTAATTAACGTTGTCAAATATTGAGCAACGGCTGGTGTTCTAAACCACATCGGCGAATTATCCTAGTGTGCAGCTTTTCGCAATGCTTCAACGCAAGTATCGAATATATATATCCTTTGATTGCACAATATTACCATTTAGGGCCTTTACTTCAAGCAAAAATCATCCTAACAAGCGCATTTCAGACCTAATCAATTCATCCTGGTGACGTAGAGTATGCTTTTCGGTCAATTTATTTCCAAATGTAATTATCAAATCATCATATCGTATAGTTTTACCCACATCATCATTTCTTAGTAGGGGAAAGATTTTGCTCCTTAGAGCGACATTTGCTGATTTGTAGATATATTGCGTAAGTTTTCTACTATTGGCAATATTATACCTTGAATTTTTACTATTATATTTATCGCATTTCTTTAAGTGCTTACGCAGAGTATCTGCATAGTCATCTGCTGTATATTTTTTTGTTTTTCCTGCTGCTGCCTACTAACCATAAGAACTCTAGTATTGTGATCGCTACAAGTATTATGCAGGAAATCGCCCTCATTCCTTAAATTCTGTAACCGGTCTTTTGATCTGAATGAAAATTGTAATGCCTCTTTGACCCTCTTTTCTGACTTATGTTTTAAATAGAAGTGTCTTGCAATTGTTGTTTGCAATGTTTTGCAAAATATACAGAAATGTTTCTTTAGAACACGGCTTCTATGAGGGACATTCACACCATCTAACTCTAAAGGGGTTTTAATTAATTCTATGCTTTCATTTTGCTTAACGGAACTATTTTTTGTGGAATTGCAATTATCATTGGTATTGTCTATCGTAGTTTCCAGCAAATATTCAGACGACGTAAAATTGGAAATTGAAGTAGTTTCTGTACTGTTGAGATGAGACAAGGTACTTTTTGTTGTGAAGTGAGTCAAATATTTTTTTTATCAGCTATCCCAACTTTCAATCGAGGTGTGTAAGTCCTTGAAGTGGATGTACTTGTCGATACTTTTGACGCATTATGTGGCTTTTGGATAATAATACAGAACACTCTTCGGACATGGTTTTAGTTGAGCTATAAGTCTCATTAAGTTCTCGTGAAGCGCGACTGACAGAGGAAACGTTAGGCGTAAAATTAAGCGACGAGCCGCAATTAGCGACAGAACTGGATTCTAGCGAGATATTGGAGCTGGAGATGTTAGGTTGAGCTATTAATAAGAAATTCGAATCGATGAGCTTCGAAGCTCTTGCTGCATTTGACTGCACATTTTTAATGTTGTTTTTGTTTGGAGATTTTAAATTTAACTGGGGCATTTGCTCGCCAATTTTGGGCAACGGCAAATATTCATCGGAATCCTTAGCAGATGAAATTGAAGTTTTAAATGTTGAAGCCGCTGCAAGAGTAGCAATTGTGGAGGTGAAAGAACCATTGAAAATTGATAGTTTAGATCTCAAAGATTTCATATATCGATATATATATATATAGATATTTCACATATCATTTCGCTCGTCGAGTTCGGGCAATAATTGGTTTGCAGTAGCTATGTGAGGGGAATCAATGGATGAAACTGTAGAAATATTTGAAATCGTAGAGGAGCAGGAATTGTTGAGATTTCTATGTTCGTACTTGTGTGAATTTACGCTTGAATGAATTTTCTCATCGTACTTTCTGTGCAGCAATATATTTTGAGGAGACACATTAAGAGACCGGATATGTATATCAGTATTTTTACCAAACAATTTGCAAATATTTGCCATTATAGAAGACGGGGAAGTGGAGGGAAACACAACTCCAGACTTTTGTAATGATACATTCAAAAGGAACTTACGCTTGTCCGTTTTGAAAGATACTTTACAATTAACTACAGTTGTTGAGGAGCGGGATTTATGGGATAATGAAATATTTACCTCAAGGCAGTTAATTTGGTCCAATTTTATTCATAAGGTTCATCAATAGTATGCCAGATGTCATAAAATATTGCAACTCTTTGATAAGCCATTTAAAAGCCAGAGAACACATGTTTCGATCTTGGAACTTTGGGAAGTTTGACTACATTTAATACATCTTAATGTCTGTAAAATAATATAAGAGGATTTATTTAGTATTAATTACTGATTACTTATAGATATGTAAAATAATCATGATAAATTTTATAAAATTTAATATCACTTTATACTGTAAATTTTGTTGCATAAATTAGTATAATTTTATTTTCAGAAGCCGAAATGTCGAAACACTCTTTATCACCTTTGAATGATGATGGTGTTCTACTCTTTGGATACTACAAAAAATTAAAAACGATGAAGAAAAAGTTTTTTGTATTATATAATGATACTCCTAGTAAAAATGCACGAATAGAATATTATGATAATGATAAAAAGTATAAATCGGGCTTTACACCTAAACGAACTATAGAAATTAAGAACTGTTTTAACATAAATCGACGACTATACACGAACGATTTTGTTATTTTGCTTGCTTCAAAGGAAGGCGGATTTGGAATCGTTATGGATTCGGAGGTTGAAATGGATACATGGTTGAATCATTTGTTGCATTTGCAAAAAACTGGAGAATGTTCTTTGGATTTCCCAAAGTTTGGTAAGTTACAGAAATTAATATATATTGTGTTTTGCTGTAATCTAAAAATAAAACTAAACAATTTTAAATATGAAATCGCAAACTTAATTATTTTAGTAATAAAAGTGGAGTTAAGTAGAACGTGTATATTAAAATACGTGTATATAAATGGACTAAAGTTGTTTATTATCATTGTTTCGGAATGAAATGGAAATACGCTTCTCTTTTGTTTTTTTTTCATTTTATGAAATGTACAACTGATGCAAAACCAAAGTAAATATTAATTAAAAGCCTTCTAGTTCTGAGAAGTATTTATTGAGTTAAACAGTTTGCAACAATATTGGATTATATGACATTGTATCTGTACAATCTGTAGAAGTATTCTAATTAATAAGCTCTTATCTGTTCCATCAGTTCTTTGTGCGTTCTATTTTTTAACAATCATGTGTACGAAAATGAAAAATTATAAAAAACGTTTTTATTAGCATACTGTATAAATTTTGTTAAGGTGAAATGTATATATAGTTTTGTATAGCCAAATGAAATATAATTAAATGACTTCAAATATGAGGATCTTCTCTAAAAGAGTACCGCATATGAACCCAGCTTTGATTTGAAAGAATCAAATACGTATTTACCAAATCTATCTATAATATAATAAAAATACTTACCTTGACCTTTTAGTACTATTTTAGTAATGGCTAAAGTTTGATTAGTTTTCCATATACATAATTTCTAAGAGCACTTTTAAAGCATGTAATATTATGAACAAACTGCCATAAAGAGTTAAAAAAAATCAGCAGTTAGTATCTATCTATCAGGTTAGTCTTTATCTTATCGTTGTTTATCTTACTGTAATTTTTATAAACAGTGTGGATACTTTGGCATTTTTGTAACTAGATTTAGCATTTTTTTAAACTTTAGCCGTAAATTTTCCATATAGCAGTTAGCATTTTTTTAGCATTTTTCAATTATGTTTTTAGCATTCTTTATTTGATTTAACAAATTCTTATTTATTATTTTTTTTTCAAAATAATAATCTTAGTTTCAAAATCTATTACAATATTTTGATGATCCCTCATTTAAATCTGTAATCGAGGCAATAAAGTGAACGGAAATAAAATTCTGGTATCACATTGTTTGTGAGTCAGAAAATATGTTAAATTACTGCAACTACCAAAGAGTACATTATAACCGGTCCTATTTTTTATAAATATATGCTGTTTGAATGTAAACCTGCGATGAAAAAATATAAATTTGTCTATGTTTCCGTTGTTACAGAAATGTCTACAGTGGCAGAAACTAAGTTTATATAATTAGTTAAATAAGAATTCAACAGTTGACTTTTGGGTAAATGTATATGAACATAAAAATACATAAATGAAAATGCCTTCAGTGAATTAGCTGCTTTTTCATTAAAGTTCCTGGTTTTGCCATTTAGCAACGCGGAAGTTGGAAGTGTTTTTAGTGGCATGATCTCATAAAAACGAAAATAAGAAGTAGAATGATGTTAGTTTATACTCGGAGTGGTTTGAAAAGGTTGCGAAAGTTTTGAAATAACGAATGATGTCATAAGAAATCCGATAAGATATCTCGATCAAGTCTTCAGAACCTGAAGAAGAAGAAAATTACGTACATATTTAATTTATAGTTTATTTATTTAATTCTAGTCAATGGATATAATCCTTGACTATTAATATGATATATGATATGAAATACTAATTAATACCCATTTATGGTTGAAGTTACTTTAATTATTTGTTAATTTTATAATAATTTAATGATACCATAATAAATGAATACCTTTTATAAATTTTTATTTATTTATATTACTTTTTATGAATGTACATAAATATGTACATATATTTCAATATATATTCCGTTACTTTTTAATAAATTTGTTTCATTGAAAAAATGTGCAATAAGTGTTTATAGGGGAAGAATTATGAAAAATAAACCATTTACAAAGATTCTTTTTAGAATTATTTGCAATTTAGGTATGGCCACACTAATTATAAGTATTATGGATTTTGACAATTAATAATGTACTGGAAGTCCTTTCTGTTGTAAATGCTCATTAAGTTTTTATTCATTTAATTTTTATGTATAATTGCTATAGCAAGACGTAATAGAGTACTAAACAGATGCAACATCAAATGAGTCTAATATATCATCAATTTTATTAAAAATTGATGATATATCAAAAAATATTTGTCTGGAGGAATGAAACCACATGGCATTTGTTTTGTGAACTTTCTTTGGTCGGCTTTGGGAAGTGTAAAGGCTGCCAGAGCCTTCAGTTATATGATTGTTGGCCAATTATTTTGAGCAGTGCGGGCAAAATAAGAAGTTTGGTGGCGACTGCTATGAAGTGCGTTTATTCATGATGCCAATATGAGCATCAGTTACTGAATCGGTTATTAACATTTTACCTGACTTCCACGAATTAGGAGAAAGCTGCTGTTCATAACGAATAGCAAATCAATCGCCGTCCTGTATATCCCTCTAAAAATTTACATAGTTGTATACCGTTTATGTAAACTTTGCAAATATTCTTCTACCCATCGTTCATAGAAATATTGAGAAATTACTTAATTTTACTATATTACTATATACTATGCTATAATGAGTTTCCTAAATAATTGGTTCGAAAATGTGCTTTGAAGATCTTAACAGCAACCTCCAATAGTACATTCATGTAGACCAAAAGTATATCACATATATAGAAATGTATGAAAATTCGTTTTCAAAGTTTGAAGAAGCGGAAATAATCTTGCCTAATAATGAAACGGTGACATGCATTCAAGTTACGCGGATTTAAATAAAAGTCGTGGCTTGCTATTGTACTGAAATAACCCTAACTCTTTATTAATTTCTTTCTTATTTTTATAAAAATTTTGTGCTTAGTATTACGGTTTAAAATAATTTACAAATTTTACTTATCCTAATTTTGTGGTGTTGGTTTACAGTTCAATACAATTGCAGAATTAACTTATCAGCAGAAACACAATAAAAGCATTTCTTTGTATGTTAATTCAACTTTTTAATGGAATACAATTTTTTTATCTGTTGTTTTAATTACCAAATAATTTCATATTTATATTTTAATAAATCAGCCAAAATTAAGTAGTGCATTGAAAAGTGTTCAATGCAGTTTTTATGTTGTTATGATTGTGTGTAGTGGCTGGCTTTGTTAATAGGTGTGTTAGCTAGAACATGATAACTCCCTCCTTTTTAAGTGTTATGGATAATTTATATTAATTTCAGGGAATTCTGCGAGAGTTGGATAATTCCTGTAAAGGTGACTTTTCAGGTCTGTACGTATAATTAATTTGGCGTGTCCTTACGGAAGGATCCACTGCCATTGGTATGGGAGGCTTAGGATGTGTGGGCCTAGGTGGTGGCAAATTTTACGTAAATTGTTATGTCGGTGTATTGTATACTCGAACCCTATCGGTTACATTCAAACTTCTTAGTGGAATATTTGGCTTGTTACTCCTACCCATTTGGTTAGGCGGTAATATTATGTTGCAAGAATAACGTGGATTTATGGATATGTTTTTAAAATTTTAATTTTAGAACTCAAGACATGAAGTGTATGCCTCGCGTAAAGTTTTTGGTTTTTGAATTGAAAGCATGCGTGAGACCTCTCAATTTTCCCTAATGAATACATCTAGAGATCTATTTTTATAGCTCGAAATTAAAGCTTCTACCGTTTCATTGAAATAGGTATCGGGTTTAGTTTTGTTCATTATAAGTGAAAGTTGATAACTTATTTTAGCACAAAATTCATTGATTGTGTTGCCTATCTGACGCATTACACTTAATTCATACTCTAATGTTTGCACGTCTCATTTATCAGCGTAATGTAAAGATAACTTCCGTTGAAAATGTTGTAGGAGATCAGAGCCGTGTCCTTTTGATGAATGTGCCTCTTACTTTTTGATGAATGTATTGTAAAATTTCTCTGTATATTGGGTTGTGTTTTACGACTTTATAGTCTTCCACAATGGACTCAACATTGTGAATCCATGAAATATATTGTACTGGGTTTCCTTCGAAAATCTGAAGGCCCCTAACAGGATTTGGGAGTTTTCTTGTAAGTCTAATTCTGTTCATGGTACGTGAAGTTCCACTTCGTCAGGCTGGGGACGTTGAATTGTATCCTCAAGGTTACTCAACCTATTGTTGAGAGCCCTAACCTGGTTAAGAGCACCAGTCAATTGGGTAATTACTTCTTTTACTTGATCCACAGTAAAAACACCAGAGTAATGTTTGTGTTTTACTGTAATATATGTTAAAAATTTTATATATAATATTTAACACAGCTTAACTTTAAAATTTGTAAACGAATTGGAATATCTTTCAAAAACTGCTCAAGGCTTGATATATTTTAGTATATCGTGTAAATATTTATTATTTTCCTTCAAAAGAAACAACTCAATAAGAATTATCCTTATATATCATAAGATTGTAGAAAGTAGAAATTTCTTTTTAGAAAGTGATTGATTGATTTTGTAGTAATAATTTTTATCACTGTTCCTACTTCTCTTTTCTTATTCTTGGAAAAATTTTCCTTCCCGTCACCAATTTTGCAGAAATAATGATATATGGGTCAGGTTGTTAGGGCCATTGTCCAAACAATGCACTTGGGTCCGTTCATTCGGTCCCGTTGTGATAACCTAAAACAGGGACTACTCATGAGTCATCCTCTGCCGCATTAAGTCATCCACAGGAATGACCTAGAAATGCCGATATTCTGATAAGCTCCACACTCGTCAGGCTATCTAGATCTGGCAAGAAGTTGGAGCGCAGTACCACTGCCGTTATGGTGTTCAGGGCAGGGCACTGACATAGAAGATGGAGTACTGTTTCCTCCTCCTCTTCATCATTACAGCTTCTACAGAAGTCGTTGTGTTCCAGACCCATTCTTCTTGCATGGGCTCCGAAGTTACAATGTCCAGTTAAGACATTCACAAGTTGCCGCGGTCGTACCTTGTTGAAGTTAAGAAGGTCACGTGTTCTACGTGGGTCGTAGCGGGGCCATGTGGCCCTTACCACTAGGTAGTTGGTCACGTTTTCCCATATTGATTGAGCAAGTCTGTATGATTCACACTAAACAAAAAACTTGCATTGCGATAGGGGAATGCCTGTGAAGTGACAGATCATAGAGTTATCCAGCTCTGTCCCTTCCCTGGCTATTCCGTCAGCAATGAGGTTGCCGGGAGAGTCAGAATGTCCCGGTACCCAGACAAGTGTCACCCTCGAATGTCTCGCTATCTCACTCAGAGATAGTCGGCATTCGACCATAGCTATGGATGTGCTGTACACACCATTGATAGAAGAGCTAGCCGCCTTACTGTCGGTAAAGATATAGATATCGTTCGATATCCTATAATACCTCAGCCATCTAGCTGCACGAGCAATAGCAGAAATTTCGGCTTGCAGGATGCTGCAATCGTCCTAAAGCCTAAAGGAAGTTCTTACGTCAAAGTTCTCCACGTAGAAACCTCCGCCTACATTGGTTCCCCTCTTAGATCCGTCAGTGAAGACTCTAACGGAATCTGCGGGAAATGGAAATCTGGAAGCCTGTTCCCTGTCCCCGACAAGAGAATGGAAAAGTCTGCCAAAGAAAGGGTTTGATACACAATAGTCAACCTTGTCGTGGATCCCGATGTCTTGGCATGTCATCAGAATCCTGTCGTACCCATAGTCAAACCTTGACCATGGGCACGCAGAGTTCAATTCAACATGGTGAAGAGTGCCCCAGTTGGAGTTGATCTGTCATCAGCCTCGCCACTAGACGAAAGATCTTTTCAAAGGTCTTCCTTCTCCATCGCATTCCACCACACTAGTACTTCATAAAAGAGTATCGGTTTGATAACAGCTTCAAAGATCCAGTTGATCCCTCTGGGGTTTATACCCCAGTTGAGACCAAATGCCCTTTTGCATGTATAAATTGCCAGCAGAGCCTTATCCGCCCTCGCTTGGGTGTTTAGGTTTCATGATAGCTTGCTATCTAGGATTACACGCAAGTACTTGGCGTTTTCAGATATTTTCAAGGGAGTTCCGTTCAGCTTCGGATGCGTGAAGCTGTCAATCTTGTACCTCCTAGTGACGAGCACCAGCTCAGTTTTGGCTGGATTCACACTGAGCCCACTACTGGTACTCCATTTGCTTAGGATTGCCAGTGCGGACTCCATACACTGAGATATGGTATCTAAGTGTTTACTGGAGATCGCCACCACAACATCATCGGAGTATGCGACCGTCTAGACTAGTTAACTCTCCAGAATTAGAAGCAGAGAATGAATAGTCAGTTTCCACAGAAGGGGTGATAAAACACATATCTGTGGAGTGCCCCGATTGACTGATATCTACTAAGTTGCATCCCTAATCTAGGCCCTGATGACCCTGAAGGTAAGCAGATTCCTAACAAACCTACAGATGTCAATATCAATCCTTACGGCCAGCATTCCTTCAATGATGGATTCAGGATGGACGTAGTTGAAAGCACCCTCAATGTCCAGAAAGTTTACCATAGTGAATTCCTTGTGTTTAAGAGATTTCTCTATGTAGCCTACTAGAGAAGTGCGGTTTCCACAGATTTGCCTTTCGTGTATGCATGCTGTGACTCTGAGAGAACTTTTGTAGGTATGGTCATTCTCAAATGAATATCAATTGCTCTTCCTAACGTCTTAAGCAAAAAAGAAATAAGACTTATAGGTCTAAAGTCCATAGGTGTAGGTAGTGTGGGATATCTTATCCCCTTTCGAGATAAAGATGATCCTACAAATATGCCAGCACGCTGGTAAATAAGCCTTCCTTAAGCACTCTTTGTAACTCACAGAGAGCCAAGGTAGGACAATGTCCGCATTCCTTTGTAGGTCAGTTGGAATTATTCCATCTGGCCCTGGGAACTTATACGGATCAAAGCTTTTAACCGCCCCGCGCAGTCTCAACGGAATCGTCGATACTCAACGGAATTGGCGCTGTGCCGTCAGTTGAACTGTTAATATCAGCACTTGTTAATGGCGCTGCCTGACTGCCAGGAAAATTAGTGTCAAGTAATAGCTTTAGCGTTTCCTGAATGGTCATGATCCAGCTACCACAGTGTTTCTGTATGTAGCTTGGTACAACCGCTGTGGTTGATAGTATCTTACGCAGTCTGTTGCTCTCAGAGGATCCCTCAACTCCACTGCAGAAGGTCCTCCAAGACCTCATTTTTGCATTTCTTACGAAGTTCTTAAATCTATTCACTGGGGATTTATATGTTGACCAGTCTCCTGATCTCTTAGCCTCATTAAATAACCTGCGACATTTCTTACGTAAATGTGTAATTTTTAGGCTCTAGTAAGGTGGCTTGGTCTTGCCCCTACAAATTACTAGCCTGCTGGCCATGTTAGCGGCGCACAGTGGACGATTTCGCGAGAAGGCGGCCAAAACTCATTTGTTTTACTACCACCAATTGTAAAATGTAAAAGTTCATTCGAAAGTAGACACTTGTATACCTCGGGAACCGAAAAATTGAAACTTTATTTTAACTATATCACCGTGGACAGGGTGATTCAAAATGGGCATTTTCATAACTTTGCTGAAATGAGAAATTTCTTAATAAGTTTTTAATTTTTAAACATCTATACATTTTTTTCTTTTAAACGATTTCCAAACAAAATAAATTTTGTATAATTGCCTAGCTTGTTAGCTAAACTTGTAGCAAAAAAATTTATTTTAAATTAATTAAAAAATTTTTTTTTTCTTAAGGTCCAAATTTTCCTAAATCCTCCCACATAATAGAGCATAACTTCTAAAGTTCATAAAAGTTCGTCTAGAGACTAGTGCTATCTTATAGTCTGAAGTCTCCTCTACACTCCTATACTACCAGACCAATTTTTCTGACGCAAGGTCAAATGTTTTTAGAGTAAAAAATGTATATCCTGTTGTGCTCAATTTTAAATAATTTTTTCTCAGAAGGTTTTTATGAAAAACATATCTCACATGGAAAAGTATTTGGTATTATAATTAAATGTACCCTTATGATAAGGATATAAAAAAGTTTTTTTCGGAATCGCTTGGGCATAATGAATATGTTGATATTCACAAATTCCTCTAATAAAGAACATATTTCAACAAATTATGGCAAAAACCATTGACTTATAACAAGCGCTGTTGCAGGTAGAAGTCCTGCAACAGCCATTAAACCACAAAACCCATTAAAATTTAAAAGGGAAATTCCAGGAAAAACGATACTTCAAGGGTGCATGGGTATACGTCTATTGTTTGTGCTGTGGTCTGCGCGGTCGTTTCTTGATTGTGAAATTATCTAAAAATCAGTATAAGGAATTAAGGAAACAGGCCAATGAAAAGAGTTCTGGGATTTTCCCAGAGTATAGGGATTTAGTCTCAGTCAAAAAAGACTGTAGTCCTTGTTTCTGTAGTCCTTATTTCTTTTTTCTTGCGCTTCTTCAGATAGATCTCCTATTGGCAGCATATTGTGTTTAATTATTTGCTCCCCATGGTACAAAATTTTGTGGACAGTTGATGACATAGACCTCCATGAGTATTTTTCACTATAAAGTATAGCTATATTTTTTTCGTATTCTCCAAATTTTTTTTTTGCATTTATCTTTCTGCTGCATGCTAGAACTTGTAATATAATGTTGAATTGCCTTATTAGTTCCAAATCCACACCTGTGATACATGCTGCAGTTTCTGGATCTGAATAAAAATCCAGTATTGCCATCATTTGTGTTTCCTTCTATGTTCCATAAAACTTATTCTCGCATGAAGAGGGGACAATCCAAATTCGTATGCTGCCTTAAAACTATCATCTTCTGGAATACGATGGCTTAATTGACTTGATGTCTTTTGACATATAACGCATCGTCAAATGCTTTTGTATCAGTCAAAGATTGTGCAAATTTTCCATCAATCACTGTAAGACACATTTTCCTGGTCATCAACTGTAAATACAGCAGGTTGAAAGGCATCAATTTGATCTTTTATTTTTGGACTTCTTCAATTATGATGTCTTTTGCTTTTTTTTGAATATACATTTTATTGGTCTGCAATCCTTTCTTGATGAGGGTATTTCATTTTTCCATACATCAATTTCTTTTGCTTTGCTGGTTGATGGGTCTAACTTGGTATAACTTTTTGTTAAGCGCAATGGAACGCAAGATACCATAAATAAGTCAGCATCAGAGGATTACATTGTTTGTATTGTCTTTGACCAGAGGACCCATCACATCCATCATTATATCAGTTTGTGGAGGTAAACATTCTTTTTTGACTGAGACTAATTCCCTATACTCTGGGAAAGTCCCAGAATTCTTTTCATTGGCCCGTTTCCTCAATTCCTTATACTGATTTTTGATAATTTCACAATCAAGAAACGAACACGTACATACGCTTATATATATGAAATAAGCGAAGACCACGGCACAAACAATAGACGTGTACCCATGCACCCTTGAAGTATCGTTTTTCCAGGATTTTCCCTTTTAAATTTGAATGGGTTTTATGGTTTAATGGCTGTTGCAGGACTTCTACCTGCAACAGCGCTTGTTATAAGTCAATGGTTTTTGCCACAATTTGTTGAAATATAATGTTTATTAGAGGCAGTTGTGAATATCAACATATTCTTTATGCCCAAGCGATTCCGAAAAAAAAAACTTTTTTATACCTTTATTATAAAGGCAAATTAAATTAAAAACAAATATACTTTTCCATCTGAAATCCGTTTTTCATAATAACCATCTAATAAAAAAATAATTGAAAATTGAGCACAACAGGATATACATATTACTCTAAAAATATTTGACTATGCGTCAGAAAAATTGCTCTGATGCTCACGGTCAGATCGTGCCGGGTATACAATTGGGTATAGGAGAGTAGAGGAGAGTTCAGATTATAAGATAGTACTAGTCTCTGAACGAACTTTGACAAACTTTAGAAGTTATGCTCTACTAAGTGGGAGGATTTAGGAATATTTTGACCTTAAGAAAAAAAATTAAAAAAAAATATTTTCAAAAAGTTGTAAACATTTTTTTGCTACAAGCTTAGCTAACAAGCTAGGCAATTATACAAAATTTATTTTGCTTAAGAATCTTTTAAAACAAAAAAGTTATAGTTGTTTAAAAACTAAAAACTTATTAAGAAATTTTTCATTTCAGCAAAATTATGAAAATGCCCATTTTGAATCACCCTGTTCACGGTGATATAGTTAAAATATAGTTTCAATTTTTTGGTTCCCGAGGTATACAAGTGTCTACTTTCAAATGAACTGTTACATTTTACAGTTGGTGGTAGTCAAAAAAATGAGTTTTGGCCGTCTTCTCGCGAAATGGTCCACTCAGCGACGCATATTTTTTTTTTATTTGCTTATTGCAGAAAATGTAACTGGACTTTTCTTGTAAGAAGTGTATTTAAGCAGCATCAAAAGTCTACGCTCATACTATTTAATCATTAATTTGGACAAAATTTATTTCTAAATATAATAAAAAATATAAATCCCGAAGTTTGTTAAATTTATTTGTAAGTTTTTAGTAATGGATGAAAAACGAAAAGAATTAAGCGTAAGTGAAAAAAAATTATCATAAAACTTTGGAAAGAGGGACAAACTTATAGCCAAATAGGAAGAACGGTTGGCAAAGATTGGACATCGGTAAAAACAGTAATTCAAAATTTCGAAAAGATGGGAATCACTACATCCAAGCCAATATCAGGCCGTCAAAAAGAGAATCTCGAAGCATTTTGTCCCTTATTCAAAAAAATCCAAAAACAACGCCACTACAAATAACGGCAGACGTCAAAGAAAAGTTTAATAAGAAAATTAGTACACCTACAGCGAGGAGAGTGTTGAAAAAATCTGGTTACTGTGTACGTGTAGCTCGTAAAAAACCGTTTATTTCGTTGGTTAATCGACAAAAACGAACTGCGTTGGCGAATAAATATTTTAATATGCTACCGGAGTTTTGGAAAAATATTATTTTTGTCAGATGAAAGCAAATTTTGCATTTTTGGAATAAAGGGGCGACAAATTGTTTGGATAAAATCTGGTACAGCCCTTCAGAAAGAAAATCTACTGCCAACTGTTAAACATGGTGGAGGAGGAATGATGATGTGGAGATGTATGGCGGCTGGAGGAGTTGGAAATTATGAATTTATGGATTCAACAATGGACAAATTTTGTTACCTAGACATACTAAAAGGAATTTAAAGCAAAGTGTTAAAAAATTTTGGTTATCAAGTGATTACTACTTTCAGCAAGACAACGACCCCAAGCACACTGCAGACATTGTAAAGCTTTGGCTTTTATACAATGTTCCAAATATGCTGCCTACGCGCGCACAATCGCCCGATATTAACCCGATAGAACATTTATGGGCATTATTAGAAAGAAACATCCGCCTGCATAATATAACGTATAAGGCAATGCTTAAGGAAGTGACAAAGAGCGAGTGGGAGAACATTTCTTCTGAAGAGACCACACATCTGGTAAATTCCATGCAAACCAGCCTAAGAGAGGTTCTAAAATGCCGTGGCTATCCTTCGCGATATAAAACTTAAGTTATTTTTTAGTTATAATACTTTTTTTAAAGTTTTTTTGTTATAAGCGTAGAGTTTTGATGTAGTATTTTTTGACTTGAAAAGGACTTTTTGTTGTTTTTATAAAAAAAAAATACTATTAATTTAAGCCTGAAGTACAATATTTAATTTAGTAAAAAAATCTTAACAAATATGTCGTTTATTTTTCATATTTTTCGCAAAAACTAAACAACACGCATGAGAGCGTACATTTTTGACACTTAGTGTATTAAAATTTACTTCACTTTTTTGATCATCAACTTTAAATACTACAGGTTGAAGGGCATCAATTTAATCCTTTATTTCTTGGAATTCTTCAATTATGACATCTTTTGTTTCTTTTTTGAATGTAAACTTTATTGGTCTCAATACTTTGTTGATGGGGGATATTTAATTTTTTCATACTTCAATTTCTGTTGCTCTGCTGATTGGTGGCTCTAACCCGGTATAAATTTTTGTTAAGAGCAATGGAACGAAAGATACCAGCATCCGATGTACATATATTCGGTATTTTATTGTGTTTGATCAGAGGACCCATTACACCCCCAAGTAATGCTGGCATTTCCAAGATTTTTTAAGCGATCAGCATCAAGCGTATTTAACAACCGTTTGGCAGTACATTCAAAAAGATCTTGCAATTTAGTCTTTGCTGAAATGAAAGTGACAGTTATAGCAGTTTGTGGGGGTAAACATTCTCTTTTGCCAGAGACTAAATCCTTACACTCTGGGAAAATCCCAGAAATATTTTTATTGGCCCATCTTCTCAATTACTTATACTTGTTTTTAGATAATTTTAAATCAAGAAATAATGCTAACACCTCTTCTGCAGTAAATTTCTTATCTTCATTAGATGTTAAAATATTTTTCAATGTCCTTTTTGTGCGCCTTGGGCTTGCTTTTATTACTGCTTCAATTATCCAAATTTTCGATTTCTTATTTTATGTTGGTTGAATTTGGTTCAAAAATGAGTCTTTAATGATTATTGGAGATATTTCTTCATCGATTTTCGGAAGTTTGGGTCTTCGAGTTCTTCCAATACATTCACCAATTTGTTTTGCTGGTCGACCCTGTTTTCTACATTTGGTATTTGTAGATATAATATCGAAGATAAGTTCTTTTGTATAAGGGCATTCATCATAGCGTGCTTTCAATCTCTTTCCAAAATTTATAATTATTTTGTTTGTATCGTTCAATTTCTTCTGTATTGCATACTTCAAAAACTTGATTACCTAGTATATGCAATTCAATATCGTGTGTCATTTTGTTGAAAGAAAATATCGTCGAGATCTCTCTAACTGTACTTAGCCATTGTAATATAAAACAACTATAAAGAAATTACTTTAAGTAATCTAACTGACAAATAAACAACGAAATAATTCAGGTAGACAGGTAACATCACAATCAAGAAACGAACACGTACCAACGCGCATAAACAATAGGCGTGTGCCCTTGAAATATCGTTTTCCATAAATTTCCCTTTTAATTTTTAATGGGTTTTAATTTTGTGATTCTACCTGCAGCAGCGCTTGTTATATATTAACAGTTTTTACCATAATCTGTAGAGATATCTTCCTTATTAGACGCAGTTGTAAATATAAACATATACATTAAGCCCAAGCAATTCCGAAAAAAAGCTTTTCATATTAAATTAAAAACTAAAGTACTTTTCTGAATTGTATTATGTAAATTTACTTTATTTTAGGTAACAAAATATATTTGGATATTTTTACAAATCTCACCAACCTTATAAAATATTAAAAAATAAAACCTTAAAAATATTAAAAAATAAAATTAATTTCAAAAAGTTATAACCATTTTTTCCTCTTATTATATAGCTAACGAATTGAGCAATTATATAAAATTTATGTGATTTGTTTATTTAATGAACATTTTATTTTTGCTATATTAATATTTATATAGGCTAATTGTTCTAACTTAGTTAAAATCAGGTTGTTACAGTTCTCGGATCGTTTTTCATAGATTCGAAACTTTTAACATTTGTTGAATCCAGTAGCTCTAAAACATTAGGTATTCAATGGAATGCTCAGTTGGATTCATTTTACTTTAAAGTGGAGCCTATTGCTGATAAATTACATTATACCAAAAGAGAGGTCTTGTCTACAATAGCTAAATTATTTGATCCCATAGGTTGGCTAGGTCCTGTCATTAATATTGCAGAAATGATTATGCAAACATAATGGCGTGATAACATTGATTGGGATGATACACTACCCTTATCAACGGAAAATGAGTGGAAAAAATTCGTAAGTTTTTACACGGAAGTAAATAATATACAAATACCACGATGGGTACAATATGCGCCTAATACTTCTGCAGAACTTCATGTTTTCTCTGACGGTTAAGAGGAAGCACAAGCGGGGGTAGTTTATATTAGAATTGAGTCTCTTGGGCAGATTCATACTTATTTGCTTTCCTGTAAAACAACGGTAGCCCCTATAAACAAGATTTCTCTACCTCGTTTAGAACTTTGTGGCGCAGCGTTGGCTTCTGAACTTTTAAAAACTATTGTCAGAGAATATTGATAATCCGCTGGACAGACTCTACCATTGTTCTTTGCTGGTTGAAGAAAACTTCTAGTAGCTGGACCACTTTTGTAGCCAGTAGAGTCTGTCGGGTTCAGAGAATGTAAGATGTCATAATTGGTACCACGTTAGATCGGAAGAAATTCCACCGGATTTAGCGAGCACAGTTTTCTCCATCGGAATTGTCAAAAAGTGACCTTTGGTGTTATGGACCTATATGGCTGCGAAAAGAGTAAGTGCAATTGGCAACTGAATAATATGTCATCCATGGACACAGAGACGGAGGCTCGAGCTGTGAAAACTGATGCATCGTTTTTTACCAATTATGAAGATATTCTAGAGAGGTTTTCTAAGTTAGATCGTGCTCTTGTGGTGGTAGCTTATATGTTGCGACTCTTTTAAATGACACATCCGTCACATCTCAAGTTACGTTTAGCTATTTTGGCATAAAAAGCTCATATTGCAGAAGAATATCAATTGCAATCCCTTAATCCATTTTTGGAGGTTGAATGGTCGTTTGGCGAAATCTGCATCTCTGTCTTATACCGAAAAACACCCTATCATTCTACCGTATTCTTGTCGTTTATGCTTCTGCTAACAGAATTTGTGCACATACTTCCAATTCATGGCGGAAATCAATTAATGCTGAGAATTATTCGCATTGAATATTGGGTTCCTCGTTTAAAAGTCTTAGAGCGTACTGTAATAAATCGGTGCAAACGTTGTATATTAGACCAAAAACGCTCTTGCACTCAAATTATCGCGGCTCTGCCCCCAGAAAGAACTGTTTTAATGTAGAAGGCCAATGTACGAGGCATGCGATTACGTGCGGTCGTGGTATTACCAGTGCAGAAAATGTTGGTTTGTTTACAAAAATATTCATAAAAAAATATATCTGAGTAGGACTTATCAGCAGATGCATTTTTGGCTGCTTTTCATCGTTTCATTGCTAGGCGTGGTTGTCCTCATACTATATTTTCTGATAATGGTACAAATTTTGTTGGCGCTTCTAGAGATATTGAAAGGGACTTTCGTACATTTTTGTCTGAGTGTCGTTTTATTCCCGCTGGTGCACTTCATATGGATGGACTATGGCAGGCACATTTTCGAAAAGCAGCTTAAAATTTGAAGTATACCTTTGAGGAATTATCTACCATATTAGCAAGAATCGAAGCATGCCTCAATTCTCGTCCCTTGTGTCCCATATCGGACAATCCTAATAAACCTGTAGCGCTTACGTCTGGTTATTTTTTAATAACTTGTCCAATATTGGCTCCGACGGAAACAACTATTTTGGAAACTGATGATAGCATGGTAAATAGATATGGTAAAATTAGAGCATTTTCTCAAGATTTCTGTCGAAGATGGAACGAAAAATATTTGCAAAACTTACATAAACTCTATAAATGGAAGTTTCCTGAAAGGGACATACAGATAGATGACTTAGTTGCTATTCGTCATGAACAGCTTTCTACTACTTCGTGGAAATTAGGTGGGATAATAAAAACATATTCAGGGACAGATTCCCATACTCGCGTCGCGGACATACGTACTGCAAACGGCATTGTGAAGTGAGCAATCACCAAACTGGTAATTTTGACCAACTAAAAAATATAAAATTTTTTAACTTCCATTGTTTCCTAGCAATACGGACTCATTGTCGTTATTGATGTAAGAGGCTCTGTTGGAAGAGACCCCAGTGACAATGGAAGTGGCCCCTCCGGCAGTAGTTCCATCGGGCAGCGTTCCCACTTCGTTGGGTGTGGTTTTAGCAGCGGGAACTGATACTGCGGAGGCGGTTGTGATATCGGCGAGCCCAGTTTGTATCTCTGGTGCTGACATCAACAAGTCCGATACGCCTGCTGCTAAGCGGCCTAAAGCTACAGCGCCGGCCTGTAGTCTCTGCAAGAAACCGCATCCCCTGGCAGCTTGCTTCCGTTTCATGCGGCTGGCCCATGAGAAGAAACACATATGCCCAAAGTGAAAATGTATTGGGGCTTCAAACTGTTTTTCATGTGTGGTGTATCCGGGTACGGCCTCCGATTTGGGGGCATCTTCCAATGTTGTAGTTAGTCTTGTGCGTGAAGTACCTACTAATCAGAGTTACCAGTTATTTTTCGACAACTACTGCACTTCGATACCTCTTATAGAATACGTACCGAGTCGTGGCATTTTAGCCTTAGGAACCATAAGAAACCCTAGTACCCCAAGTGCAAGCTGCCAGACGAAAATGCTCTTAAAAAATAAGACCGTGGAACGTCAGCAAACCAAGTCGGAGTTGACGTAGTTGTGGTTGCAAAACAAAACGAAATCGTTACTCTAGCATTTAACATTGCAGGAAAATTTCCAACAACCACAGCTAGGAGGTGGGACAATGCAAGAAAGCAATACATTTCTATTGAACGTCCTATTGTATTATCGGAATACAATCGGCACATGAGCGGCGTTGAACTTTTAGACTCAATAATGGGCCACTACAAAATTAAACTGAAAAGGAACGTTGCTATATAAAATTTTTTTTCCATCTCTTATATATAGCTGTGTAACGCATGGCTTCTTTCAGAATAACCGTCGCAGAAACTTTATGCAAGTATAAGACCGTTAAACGGTTGAACCGGAGAAGCGCCATTAAAATCTAGTTTAAAAGTAAAGAAAAGGCCCAGCGCTGTACGCTCCTTCAAAAGAAGAAGATTAACATTTAAGAAGTAATAAAAAATGTAATTAAATGAAAAGTGAGAAACGATATTTTAAAATTTGCTAAAAAGGGGGCTGTTGGGATCTCCCTTATAATAAATATGTAGCTTGGCGAAATTATTGGTCACCTGACGTTATTCTGTGATTACACTGCTCTGTAAACAATAATTTTTTGTCTCTACTTTCAGTAAAACTATGTGCACTATATGGATTTTGATTAGCTAAACTCAAATCCGTTTACGGCTTTTTTCCTATCAGGTGGAGATTTTTTTAGAAATTAAGGGAGCAAAGAAGATAAGTTTAAAATACGTATTATGAGGAGTAAACAAAAACTCATTAAAGAAGAGAATTGAAGAGAAAGGAAACATTTAAAATTTAATAAGAAGCAAAATATTGAACTTATAAGTCTGTGGAAGACACAATTTAATTGAGATTAAAAATATGGTTGATAAATATATTAGAAAATTTTAAAAAGTTATTTGAGAAGTGAATTTACATAGGGAATTTCTTAATTTGTTAAAGAAGAGAATTAATTGGAAATCGAAATTTATAATAATTAAAATATTATAATTTCCTATTCTAACTTTTTATCGTAACTTCTGTATAGTTACCACTTCCGACTCTCCTTTGTCTCTCCTTTATATAAAACTATGTGCACTATATGGATTTTGATGCGCTAAACTCAAATCCGTTTACGGCTTTTTTTCTATCAGGCCGAAATTTTTTTATGGGCGTGGCAATTTTCCCCCTAAATTAGCCAGGTACGTAGACATATTTCACACTTACTGGAGAACGAGTCATCCGATTTTACATTATATATAGCAGTTGATTTACAATAAGTAAATCCGTTTTAATTTGAATACCGTTCGGTTAAGAGCGGCAATAATAAATAAATCTTATAATGTGCTTTGTTATTGAGTAAAGAAATAAAGCAATTAAATAATCCACAAAGCTTTCATATTACAACATGTCAGGATGGAAAAAAAACTGAGCTTAGCACATCAAAATCCTTACAGTCCACATAGTTTTATTCAAAGGACAATTTGGCTGCTGAGCAGTGTTTTCAGAATTCGAAGAAATTACTGTTATACTCGGGCGGCCAACACTCCATATAGTTGTGGTTCCTGAACTTGAGAGAGAACAAGAGCATGTTGTACCAGGTGGAATTGAAAAAGCCGCTTAGTGTCCGAGAAAACTAGAGACAGGAGTCTGTGCTTGTGGGGAGAAAAGAACCTGCCACGACGGAACTGCAGAAATGAAAAAGATGTTTTAAGTGTGGCGAGAGCTCACATATTGCGAAGGATTGTCCCAAGCAGTCACAATGTGTTAAGTGCCAAAGATTTCATCACCAAGGTGGCTGTTAAGGCAAAAGACGGGCAGGCGAATATGGTTCGAAAGCATTTAGGGTTAATATTCAAAGACGTCACGATGCGAGGGATATTGGTTAACGCATTGGTCCATACGGGATGCGAATTATGTTTGATAAGAGTGGATATGCTGTTTAAGATGAGTATCGTTCTGGATTAGCTTATCCTATGCAGAATTCGGAACAGCGAAATCTTAACTATCGGTCGTTTTAGCGAAGTTGTTCACATCGACTGGTGGGCACCTTGGCCTCCGTTGTTGCTAAAACCTCAATAAGCCGAGGGTGGAAAGAATCGGTACTAAGGATGATGACTAATCAGCCCCAGCCACAAAATGTGGCCGAGGTCTCCGACTTTTCCTATTCAAAAAATTAAAAGGGTTTCTCTTAAGTAGATAAGGGTTTCTCTGGAGTAGATACGAAGTGAGTGGTAGTATAGCCAAACTCACCACGAAAAGAAGGAGTATTTCAGATGCGCAAAGACGAAAAGCGGACAATATACATTGGTGGAGAGGCAAGATGCATCATATCTTCCCTAAGGTGTTAAGACTGTAGGGTACATAGATTCAGAGACAGATGAACTGTACTAATATTAGGGAATTCTTTTTTGATAGTTGTCGACTCCGAAACAGGCGCAACCCAAAAAAGCCCTGGACGACAGGCCATGCTATAAATCTCAGGAAAAAAACCAGAAGTCTCTTTAACAGGGTCCGCCGGTAAAACTGGAACTATACTAGGAAGAATATAAAAGTAAACTTACCTTATACAAAACGCAAATAAGGCTCGCCAAACGCGAAACCTGGAATCTTCTCTGCGAACAAGTCGACATCGTTAGTGAAGATTCCAAAATCAAGAAACTTCAGACGTAAGCCAATACCCAAACTGAGACACTTGTAAACTCGGATGGCAGAAACGATGGAACAATTACTATGATTTCTTATAGAAGCACAGTTTCGGATAGAACCGGAGAGTTATCAGGTAAAAATACACCCCACAGAAATATCGGCAATCCAAGTAAAATAAGTAATACCAAAGACTGTGTAGATATTGCAGGACAAGCACGAAAAAATTTTTATATGCAGGTCGCAATATTACGACCCGCCTTGAACATATTCGTCAAACATATGTTGTCAAACATATTTCATCTTGTCTTGTGCAGTTATTTGTCCAAATAACACAAAAAATTGGTTGGTTGGCCTAGAGCATTCAGCAATGAAACTTGTGAGGCGGAATGTTATTACTTGTTGCAGAAAATTGTTATTGTTCATGTACTTTTATGTTGCATTAAATAGATCCATGTCCGAAGCGAAAAACACTACTGCGTAAATTAATGTAGGGTAAATAATACTAGTGTTGCTGTTGGATAAACGAAAAGGTATCTAACAGCACCGATGCGATGATGCCATATGTTATTATGATATACATATCATATTAAAATTTTTTGTATATATTTTTTATTTATATATACATATTGTTACGTTTTTAGACCTTTTCGTAAAAACAGTTTTATTACTTATCCTTCAAGGATTCGTTTTATTGCATCAAATTAAAACACGGACAAATTAATTTAGAAATATAATGCGGCAACAATTTATTTATTACTTTATTTACACGAGTACTTGTACTACTCAACACTAGCGATGTTAACACGTCTATGTCTGATATCACACTGATTATCGCTGAGCTCTGGCAGCGCCTTTATATAGCAAGAATGACGTCGTCTGGTAACCTCGCGAAAGTTCTGGGTATGGTGGTTGTTTTTTTTACTTGACATGTGTGTGTTTGTATACATGACAATGCTGACTTGTTTGGTTTGCTTATGGTAACTATGTGTGGTTGAATGTATGAGTGTTCTGTGAGTTTTGCCTATGGTAACTATGAGTGGTTGTATGAATGAGTGTGTGGTTTTGTTTCTTCTACGTGTATATGGCTGTGTATACTTGTGAATCTATTTAGCTTTATTAGCAGCGAATACTTGCATACAAGATCATTAAGAATAACATCTCTTAGCATTTATGTTGCTATGTTTGTTGTTCTTGTGGTTTACTCTTATTGGCACAGCCTTGAATGATCTTGTATATTCTGGAGTATTCCATTTCCGTTAATTTGAATATTATCTATATAGTGTTGACCAGGGTTGTAACATTTTGACAACTATAGATTAATTGGATGTGCTGCCAAGTACATATAGCCACATTGTCGTTTTATTTAAATATATTTCTAATCTTTGTAACACTGCCGCCCACTTAAGCCTGTTCGTCCCGAATAGGCATACAATCATCTCTTCCATAGTGCGCCAATCGTTCGAGATGTACTATCTTCATTTTCGACCTTGGGCTATTGTGCTTCTGTATCCGGTATACAACGTCATTCACTCTCTTAATCACTTTATACGGGCCATCCCAGTGAGTCTGTAATTTTGGGGACAATCCTTTCTTCCGTTGTGGGTTATACAGTAAAACCAATTGTCCTTCCATAAATCCCTCCGAGTTTGCTGCGCGGTCATACCTAGCCTTCATCTTGTCATTGACCATCTTGATTCTATTGCGCACGAACTCATGCAGTTTGTTTAAGTCCTCCTCCTGGGACGTAATAGCTCCTTCCTCTACAGTTGGCTTAACACCAAATTCCAAATCGCCAGGTAGTTTTAATTCCGTCCCGAAAACAATTTTGGCTGGCGTTCTCGATGTTGAGTCGTGTACAGCTGACCTATATGTCATCAAAAATTTGGGGATGTGCTCGTCCCAATCCCTCTGATGGGTGCTTACTACTTTTCGTAGGTACTCTTCTAAGGTGCGATTGAACCTTTCTACCATACCATCAGACTGTGGATGCAGCGGCGTCGTTCTGGTTTTCTTTATCCCATACAACTCGCACATTTCCCTGAATATGGCAGACTCGAAATTCCTTCCTTGGTCGGAATGTAATTCTATTGGGACACCATAGCGACATACCCAGTTGTTGACGAAAGCATTTACAATTGTCTTTGCTTCCTGGTTAGGTATAGCATATACCTCTGGCCATTTACTGAAATAGTCCATTACCACAAGTACATAACGATTTCCGGCTTCGGTGACGGGAAAGGGACCTGCTACATCCATTGCGATCCGCTCGAATGGTGCTCCTGAGTTGTATTGTTGCAGGTGTCCCCGGCTTCTTCTTACTGGGCCTTTGGCTGCTATGCACTGTGGGCAGTTTGCTATCCAGTCAGCTACGGCTTGTTGACATCCAACCCAATAAAAACGCTGCTTCAGTTTCTCAAGTGTTTTTGTTACTCCAAGATGACCGCCACTGGGTCCATTATGAAACTCCTGTAAAACTTTACTTATCTTGGAGTATGGCACAACTATTAAATTTGAAGTTGTTTTGCCATCTACACTTTCCCATACGCGGTATAAACACCCTTTTATTACCTTAAGGCTGTTCCACTGAGCCCAATAAGATTTGGCGAGTGGGCTTTCAGCCGAAATTTCATTCCGGGATGGTCGTCTGTCCTCTTCTTTGGTCGCTATAATTTTCCTTAGTATATCGTCGTCCCTCTGTGCCGCTGACCAGTCTTCATCAAGGCCGATGTGCATTAGCCGAACATCCACAACGCCTTCCTTTTGCTCGGTTCTAGCACAATGTTTACACTCTAAACAGCACGGTCTTCTCGAAAGAGCATCAGCATTGTTATGCTTTGTTCCCCTTCTATGCTCAATGCTGAAGTCGTAGCTCTGCAGGCGCTCAATCCACCTTGCCAGTTGCCCTTCAGGATTTTTAAACTGCAATAGCCATCTCAGTGCAGAATGATCGGTCCTTAATGTAAAGTGTTGACCATACAGGTACTTATGGTAATGTTTAATGCATTCCAATACCGCCAGAAGCTCACGTCGTGTCACACAGTAATTCCTCTCAGGTTTTGAGAGTACACGGCTATAGTACCCTATGACCTGCTCAGTGCCATTTACTACTTGGGATAGCACACCCCCTATGCCATAGCCGCTCGCATCAGTATCCAGCACAAATTTTTCTCCAGCTATGGGATACGCTAGCACTGGTGACGTACATAATAATTCTTTGAGTTTCTGGAAGGATTTTTCCTGTGGCTCGCCCCAGGACTTCTTTGTCAGCTCATGCAAGCTTGAAGCTACACTGGCAAAATTCGGCACAAAACGTCTGTAGTATGTGCAAAGGCCCAAAAAGCTGCGCAGTCCCTTACTGCTTTTATTTTATCTTCATCTGTTGAGATTCCGTCTGCTGTAACATGATGCCCCAAATATTTTACTTCTTTCTGGAACAATGCACATTTCTTCAAGCTGAGTTTCAATCCAGCTGATGATATTCGTTCAAGAACTTCTGCCATGTTTTTGAGGTGTTCATCAAAAGTTTTCCCCATCACGATTATGTCATCGAGATATACCAAGCATGTCTTCCAGTGAAGTCCTATCAGTACCTTCTCCATTAGGCGTTCAAATGTGGCCGGAGCATTGCAGAGACCAAATGGCATGACTTTGAACTGCCATAATCCGTTGCCGACACTGAAGGCAGTTTTCTCCTGGTCTCTCTCTGCGATCTCCACTTGCCAATATCCGCTTCGCAAGTCCAGCGTAGAGAACCATTTGGTACCAGCTAGCGTGTCCAAAGTGTCATCGATCCTGGGGAGCGGATAACTGTCCTTCTTGGTAATGTCATTGAGCTTCCTGTAGTCTACGCAGAATCTAGTACTGCCATCTTTCTTTTTAACTAAGACTACAGGCGAACTCCAAGGACCAGAAGATGGCTCAATTACACCATCACGCTCCATTTCACTTACGAGCTCTTTTACTTTATCTCGCTTTGCTAGTGGTACGCTTCTGGGTGGCTGTTTAATCGGCCTAGCTTCGCCTGTGTTAATTTCATGTTTAACCAATGCAGTTCTACCCTGGCTTTGGCTTCCCGCGGCGAAGATACTGGCATGCCTTCTTAGTAACTGCTTGGCTTTATTTTTATCTGTCGCTGATAGACCTGCTACCCATTTCTCTACGTATTCCTCAAATTGTTCACGTTCTTTTGCGGACAAATTAGTAGGCTCTATCTTCTTCTCGCAGTTTATTATTGCCTCTGCTGGAGTACACTGGCCAACATCGGAATTTTCTTTGATGACTTTTTCATGGTCTGACAAGTTAAGCACTCTTATAGGGACTATTCCTCCTTCACTAGTTTTCACTAGAGCTTTCACTGTTATAAGCTCTCTCTTTAGATCTGCTGGTTCTACAACCCACAACCGATTGTCCTCACAATCTCCCTTCATCCGCGCCCATATGACTGTTTCAGACTGCGGCGGTATTGTCTGGCTCTCAATAGCAAATACTCTTGTTACTTGCGGTTTGTTCTCATATCCAACATCAAGGGGTATTTCCACATTACGCCAAATCATCAGCTGTTGTCCCATATGTAGATTAATGCCATGATTAATCATAAAATCGGCTCCAATAATAACCTCATCGACAATATCGGCAACAATAAAAACATGTCTCACGCTGATGTTGGCTATAGTCACCTTCACTTCAATCTTACCATAGACAGTGGCAGGCTCTCCAGTAGCTGTACGTAGCCGAATATTGCTTAACCGCTCGCATTTCCCCTTTACTATATCGGGCCTTATTATTGACTGCGATGCCCCTGTGTCTATGGTAAGTACGTGCTTTTCCCCGTTGATGTGTCCGGATGCAGTGAGGTTGCTGTTTTTCTGCTGCATCACTGATATGGAGATTGTGGGGCCCTCGTTTGTGAGAGCTAGCTCTTGCCCCTTAGTGCTAGCTCGTTTTAGTTTAACGGGGACTCTTGGGATGTTGTTTGGTTCACCCGTTTGCTGTTTCTTGGTGGCGAAACAGAACTACCTCTCTTCCTTTGTGCTTTGCAGCTGCGCTGAAAATGACCGGTTTTTCCGCAGTTAAAGCACTTAGGCTTTTCGTTGATAGCCTTCTCTGCCAGCAGTTGTCGCATTGCCTCCTTAACGCTAGCCACTAGGTTGTTATCCTCCTCAGACAAAACCTCCACATTCCGCACTTTACATATCTGTGGCTTGAAAACCATCCTGGCAGTCTCTTGAGCCAGCGCAAATGACACAGTTTCAGCGAAAGTGGATTTCTGCGTAGCGCACACCGCCAGTTTAACATCAGAGTCGCGAATGCCGTTAACGAAAGCCTCAGTTTTAAAATGCTCCAGGAACGGGTGACTCTCGCCTGGATATGTGAGCTGCACTAAACGCTCGATTTCCATTGCGAAATCTTGTAGAGATTCGTTAGGCTTCTGAACTCTACATCGCAATTCCATTCTGTATAAATCGCGCTTGTGCTCACCACCATACTTGCGCTGCAATGCTGCCATTATTTCATTATAGTTGTTTCTGCAGCTTACTGGCACCGTCTCAAGTACCTCTGCGGCTGTACCCTTTAAGGACAAGATCAACTCTATGGCCTTTTCTTCAGCATCCCATCCATTTCTGCTAGCCACCGTCTCAAACTGGAATTTGAAGATGCCTAATGGTACGCTGCCGTCGAAGCATGGCGCTTTTATCCGCGCAGAAACTTCCGCAACTGCTCGTACTGGCCCGCCACTACACTCCAGGTTATGCATTTTGTCCTCTAGAGCATGCAATTTCTCTTCGAACTCCTTTGCATGCTCCTCCAGCTCTGAGAATTTATTCTCAATAGCATCCACCCTCCTGTTAATGGCTTCAGAAACCTCTACGAGGGTCTCGTTCGTGGCTTTATTTGACTCCTGTATTTCGGCTACAAGCTTTTCCTGCATCTGCTGAGAGTTCTGTTTTATTTCAGTTATTTCGGCTACAAGCTTGTCACTGTTGATCCTTGATGCCTCCTGCATCTGCTGAGAGTTTTGTTTTATTTCAGTTATTTCGGCAACAAGCTTGTCCTGCATCTGCTGAGTTTCGGATAAAAGCTTTTCACTGTTGACCCTTGATGCCTCCTGTATCTGCTGACAGTTCTGTTTCATTTCGATCATCATAGCAGCGAACATTGAATTTATGTCCATGCTGCTGGTCGTGACAGGAGGGCATACCTGCACATCGTCTTTGTCCTCAAACTCGTATGTCCCGATATCCATGCCGCGATTCTTAAACTCATCTATTAGCCTCTTCTGTATTTCAGACTTGTTACCTGCAGTTGGCAATTCCAGCTTACTGAGCTCCTTTTTCAGCTGTTCAACTTTTAGCTCATCAAATTTCATGATTATTTATTTTAATTTTATAATGTCCTTTTTTTTTAAATTGCAATGTCCTTTTAATTATTTTTGCAATCCCACTTCTGACACCAATTGTTACGTTTTTAGACCTTTTCGTAAAAACGGTTTTATTACTTATCCTTCAAGGATTCGTTTTATTGCATCAAATTAAAACACGGACAAATTAATTTAGAAATATAATGCGGCAACAATTTATTTATTACTTTATTTACACGAGTACTTGTACTACTCAACACTTAGCGATGTTAACACGTCTATGTCTGATATCACACTGATTATCGCTGAGCTCTGGCAGCGCCTTTATATAGGAAGAATGACGTCGTCTGGTAACCTCGCGAAAGTTCTGGGTATGGTGGTTGTTTTTTTTACTTGACATGTGTGTGTTTGTATACATGACAATGCTGACTTGTTTGGTTTGCTTATGGTAACTACGTGTGGTTGAATGTATGAGTGTTCTGTGAGTTTTGCCTATGGTAACTATGAGTGGTTGTATGAATGAGTGTGTGGTTTTGTTTCTTCTACGTGTATATGGCTGTGTATACTTGTAAATCTATTTAGCTTTATTAGCAGCGAATACTTGTATACAAGATCATTAAGAATAACATCTCTTAGCATTTATGTTGCTATGTTTTTTGTTGTTGTGGTTTACTCTTATTGGCACAGCCTTGAATGATCTTGTATATTCTGGAGTATTTCATTTCCGTTAATTTGAATATTATCTATATAGTGTTGAGCAGGGTTGTAACATTTTGACAACTATAGATTAATTGGATGTGCTGCCAAGTACATATAGCCACATTGTCGTTTTATTTAAATATATTTCTAATCTTTGTAACAATATATATACATATATATATATATATATATATATATATATATA
Source organism: Linnaemya vulpina (assembly GCA_963675445.1). Taxonomy (NCBI): domain Eukaryota; kingdom Metazoa; phylum Arthropoda; class Insecta; order Diptera; family Tachinidae; genus Linnaemya; species Linnaemya vulpina. The sequence goes on along the minus strand of OY776276.1, from coordinate 78,240,262 downwards.
TGTATATATAACATATATAACATGTATATATATATATATATATATATATATATATATATATATGTATATATAACATATATAACATGTATATATATATATATATATATATATATATATATATATATATATATATATGTATATATATATATATATATATATATATATATATACATTATATATGTTATATATATATATATATATATATATATATACATTATATATGTTATATATATATATATATATATATATATAATGTATATATATATATATATATATATATATATATATACATATATATATATATATATATATATATATATATACATATATATATATATATATATATATATATAACATATATAATGTATATATATATATATATATATATATATATATAACATATATAATGTATATATATATATATATATATATATATATATATATATACATATATATATATATATATATATATATATATATATATGTATATATATACATGTTATATATGTTATATATACATATATATATATATATATATATATATATATATATACATGTTATATATGTTATATATATATATATATATATATATATATATATACATATATATATATATATATATATATATATATATATATATATATATGTATATATATACATGTTATATATGTTATATATACATATATATATATATATATATATATATACATGTTATATATGTTATATATATATATATATATATATATATATATATATATACACTAATACCTCGATTTGCGACAATAATTGGTTCCCAAAAAATTCGTTGCAATCAAATCGTCGCAATTCGAGTAACCCTTTTGTATGGAATTGCACTGAAATATTAAAGATACGTTCCAATTCTAAATCAAATCGATTATTTTACTAAAAACAAAGTAATTTTTAGTTTTTTATAAATTTATTTTATATTATAAGAAATGAAAACTTAAAAAATTAAAGGAATTATTAAAAATAAAAAAAAATTAACATATTTCAATTTATTTTTTTTTTTTTTAATTAAAAAAAAACAAGTTCATTAAAATTAAAAAACATAACAATTCAAAAAACAAAAATTCATTAAGACTAAAAAAAATTTTTAAATAATCTAGATTTTTAATGATTGGATGATGCAGGATGTGTGGATGTAGATGATACTGGCTGCAAATATTTTTCCAAAGTTTGCTGGATGGTTTTCTTCTTTTGTTGCAAGTAAATCTCCTTGTATGAACTTACGCAATCAGTTAAGGATCGTGCCACTTTTGAACTTCTTTCTTCGTCAGGGTCATCTTCTGTGCCCATGTGTATATTGTGTTTATCACCACTGTTTAGGTGGCTTAGTTAAATGTGATAACAGTTCCTATTTACACAAATTTTATTATGAAAAACAATCCGAGAACTGTATCAACCTGATGTTAACACGTTTTTGTTTTAATACCCGTGTTACCGTTTGATTATTGTCTTCATGTCCCATTTTTCTGAATTTTTTTTTTCCATCATACCTAAGTCAAACTTTTATGGTTTGAATTTTATACTTAAGTACATGTGAATGTTTTTCCAATTTTTATTGGTAGCTCAAGCCTAAGCTCAAATTGTATGTGATTTGTTTATTTAATGAACATTTTATTTTTGCTATATTAATATTTATATAGGCTAATTGTTCTAACTTAGTTAAAATCAGGTTGTTACAGTTCTCGGATCGTTTTTCATAGATTCGAAACTTTTAACATTTGTTGAATCCAGTAGCTCTAAAACATTAGGTATTCAATGGAATGCTCAGTTGGATTCATTTTACTTTAAAGTGGAGCCTATTGCTGATAAATTACATTATACCAAAAGAGAGGTCTTGTCTACAATAGCTAAATTATTTGATCCCATAGGTTGGCTAGGTCCTGTCATTAATATTGCAGAAATGATTATGCAAACATAATGGCGTGATAACATTGATTGGGATGATACACTACCTTTATCAACGGAAAATGAGTGGAAAAAATTCGTAAGTTTTTACACGGAAGTAAATAATATACAAATACCACGATGGGTACAATATGCGCCTAATACTTCTGCAGAACTTCATGTTTTCTCTGACGGTTAAGAGGAAGCACAAGCGGGGGTAGTTTATATTAGAATTGAGTCTCTTGGGCAGATTCATACTTATTTGCTTTCCTGTAAAACAACGGTAGCCCCTATAAACAAGATTTCTCTACCTCGTTTAGAACTTTGTGGCGCAGCGTTGGCTTCTGAACTTTTAAAAACTATTGTCAGAGAATATTGATAATCCGCTTGAACAAGTGTATTGTTGGACAGACTCTACCATTGTTCTTTGCTGGTTGAAGAAAACTTCTAGTAGCTGGACCACTTTTGTAGCCAGTAGAGTCTGTCGGATTCAGAGAATGTAAGATGTCATAATTGCTACCACGTTAGATCGGAAGAAAATCCACCGGATTTAGCGAGCACAGTTTTCCCCATCGGAATTGTCAAAAAGTGACCTTTGGTGTTATGGACCTATATGGCTGCGAAAGAGTAAGTGCAATTGGCAACTGAATAATATGTCATCCATGGACACAGAGACGGAGGCTCATATTGCAGAAGAATATCAATTGCAATCCCTTAATCCATTTTTGGAGGTTGAATGGTCGTTTGGCGAAATCTGCATCTCTGTCTTATACCGAAAAACACCCTATCATTCTACCGTATTCTTGTCGTTTATGCTGCTGCTAACAGAATTTGTGCACATACTTCCCATTCATGGCGGAAATCAATTACTGCTGAGAATTATTCGCATTGAATATTGCGTTCCTCGTTTAAAAGTCTTAGAGCGTACTGTAATAAATCGGTGCAAACGTTGTATATTAGACCAAAAACGCTCTTGCACTCAAATTATCGCGGCTCTGCCCCCAGAAAGAACTGTTTTAAGGTAGAAGGCCAATGTACGAGGCATGCGATTACGTGCGGTCGTGGTATTACCAGTGCAGAAAATGTTGGTTTGTTTACAAAAATATTCATACAAAAATATATCTGAGTAGGATATAATTAAATCTGGCAACACTAAAGGAATCTACCGCGCGGCAAAGTAGAACTATGTTCTACTTTTTGTCATTGCCGCTTGAAATATGACAACTGAAACAAGATGGATACCATTGAAGATGAAAATTTGATTGCAGAAGTGAAAAAACATTTAAATTTGTATGAAAAATTTACGGCTGGTTACAGAAATATATATAAAAGAAATAAATATAAATTTTATTTAAGATATAATTAAATATTTTGGTTTTTAATAATTAGAAATGCCGCGTTCATTGGCCTACCATAAGCAACTTCAAGCGGAAAATTAAACGGCTGACTGCCGCCCGCAATCGCATGCCGCGTACATTGGCCTGCTACCTTAAGATCAATCTTTTAACACCACTGGTCTAGACTTTGCTGATTTGATATGAAAAGTTTTATTGGCCGCCCTTGTACGATAACGAAAGCATATGTGTGTATTTTCGTTTGTTTTTCTACTAAAGCAGTTCACTTGGAGGCCACAACTGACTTATCAGTAGATGCATTTTTGGCTGCTTTTCATCGTTTCATTGCTAGGCGTGGTTGTCCTCATACTATATTTTCTGATAATGGTACAAATTTTGTTGGCGCTTCTAGAGATATTGAAAGGGACTTTCGTACATTTTTGTCTGAGTGTCGTTTTGTTCCCGCTGGTGCACTTCATATGGATGGACTATGGCAGGCACATTTTCGAAAAGCAGCTTACAATTTGAAGTATACCTTTGAGGAATTATCTACCATATTAGCAAGAATCGAAGCATGCCTCAATTCTCGTCCCTTGTGTCCCATATCGGACAATCCTAATAAACCTGTAGCGCTTACGCCTGGTTATTTTTTAATAACCTATCCAATATTGGCTCCGCCGGAACCAACTATTTTGGAAACTGATGATAGCATTGTAAATAGATATGGTAAAATTAGAGCATTTTCTCAAGATTTCTGTCGAAGATGGAACGAAAAATATTTGCAAAACTTACATAAACTCTATAAATGGAAGTTTCCTGAAAGGGACATACAGATAGATGACTTAGTTGCTATTCGTCATGAACAGCTTTCTACTACTTCGTGGAAATTAGGTGGGACAATAAAAACATATTCAGGGAAAGATTCCCATACTCGCGTCGAGAACATACGTCACTTTGACCAACTAAAAAATATAAAATTTTTTAACTTCCATTGTTTCCTAGCAATACGGACTCATTGTCGTTATTGATGTAAGAGGCTCTGTTGGAAGAGACCCCAGTGACAATGGAAGTGGCCCCTCCGGCAGTAGTTCCATCGGGCAGCGTTCCCACTTCGTTGGGTGTGATTTTAGCAGCGGGAACTGATACTGCGGAGGCGGTTGTGATATCGGCGAGCCCAGTTTGTATCTCTGGTGCTGACATCAACAAGTCCGATACGCCTGCTGCTAAGCGGCCTAAAGCTACAGCGCCGGCCTGTAGTCTCTGCAAGAAACCGCATCCCCTGGCAGCTTGCTTCCGTTTCATGCGGCTGGCCCATGAGAAGAAACACATATGCCCAAAGTGAAAATGTATTGGGGCTTCAAACTGTTTTTCATGTGTGGTGTATCCGGGTACGGCCTCCGATTTGGGGGCATCTTCCAATGTTGTAGTTAGTCTGTAGTGAAGTACCTACTAATCAGAGTCACCAGTTATTTTTCGACAACTACTGCACTTCGATACCTCTTATAGAATACGTACCGAGTCGTGGCATTTTAGCCTTAGGAACTATAAGAAACCCTAGTACCCCAAGTGCAAGCTGTCAGACGAAAATGCTCTTAAAAAATAAGACCGTGGAACGTCAGCAAACCAAGTCGGAGTTGACGTAGTTGTGGTTGCAAAACAAAACGAAATCGTTACTCTAGCATTTAACATTGCAGGAAAATTTCCAACAACCACAGCTAGGAGGTGGGACAATGCAAGAAAGCAATACATTTCTATTGAACGTCCTATTGTATTATCGGAATACAATCGGCATATGAGCGGCGTTGAACTTTTAGACTCAATAATGGGCCACTACAAAATTAAACTGAAAAGGAACGTTGCTATATAAAATTTTTTTTCCATCTCTTATATATAGCTGTGTAACGCATGGCTTCTTTCAGAATAACCGTCGCAGAAACTTTATGCAAGTATAAGACCGTTAAACGGTTGAACCGAAGAAGCGCCATTAAAATCTAGTTTAAAAGTAAAGAAAAGGCCCAGCGCTGTACGCTCCTTCAAAAGAAGAAGATTAACATTTAAGAAGTAATAAAAAATGTAATCAAATGAAAAGTGAGAAACGATATTTTAAAATTTGCTAAAAAGGGGGCTGTTGGGATCTCCCTTATAATAAATATGTAGCTTGGCGAAATTATTGGTCACCTGACGTTATTCTGTGATTACACTGCTCTGTAAACAATAATTTTTTGTCTCTACTTTCAGTAAAACTATGTGCACTATATGGATTTTGATTAGCTAAACTCAAATCCGTTTACGGCTTTTTTCCTATCAGGTGGAGATTTTTTTTAGAAATTAAGGGAGCAAAGAAGATAAGTTTAAAATACGTATTATGAGGAGTAAACAAAAACTCATTAAAGAAGAGAATTGAAGAGAAAGGAAACATTTAAAATTTAATAAGAAGCAAAATATTGAACTTATAAGTCTGTGGAAGATACAATTTAATTGAGATTAAAAATATGGTTGATAAATATATTAGAAAATTTTAAAAAGTTATTTGAGAAGTGAATTTACATAGGGAATTTCTTAATTTGTTAAAGAAGAGAATTAATTGGAAATCGAAATTTATAATCATTAAAATATTATAATTTCCTATTCTAACTTTTTATCGTAACTTCTTTATAGTTACCACTTCCGACTAATTAGTGTGTGACTCTCCTTTGTCTCTCCTTTATATAAAACTATGTGCACTATATGGATTTTGATGCGCTAAACTCAAATCCGTTTACGGCTTTTTTTCTATCAGGCCGAAATTTTTTTATGGGCGTGGCAATTTTCCTCCGTAAATTAGCCAGGTACGTAGACATATTTCACACTAACTGGAGAACGAGTCATCCGATTTTACAGTATATATAGCAGTTGATTTACAATAAGTAAATCAGTTTTAATTTGAATACCGTTCGGTTAAGAGCGGCAATAATAAATAAATCTTATAATGTGCTTTGTTATTGAGTATAGAAATAAAGCAATTAAATAATCCACAAAGCTTTCATATTACAACATGTCAGGATGGAAAAAAAACTGAGCTTAGCACATCAAAATCCTTACAGTCCATATAGTTTTATTCAAAGGACAATTTGGCTGCTGAGCAGTGTTTTCAGAATTCGAAGAAATTACTGTTATACTCGGGCGGCCAACACTCCATATAGTTGTGGTTCCTGAACTTGAGAGAGAACAAGAGCATGTTGTACCAGGTGGAATTGAAAAAGCCGCTTAGTGTCCGAGAAAACTAGAGACAGGAGTCTGTGCTTGTGGGGAGAAAAGAACCTGCCACGACGGAACTGCAGAAATGAAAAAGATGTTTTAAGTGTGGCGAGAGCTCACATATTGCGAAGGATTGTCCCAAGCAGTCAAAATGTGTTAAGTGCCAAAGATTTCATCACCAAGGTGGCTGTTAAGGCAAAAGACGGGCAGGCGAATATGGTTCTAAAGGATTTAGGGTTAATATTCAAAGACGTCACGATGCGAGGGATATTGGTTAACGCATTGGTCCATACGGGATGCGAATTATGTTTGATAAGAGTGGATATGCTGTTTAAGATGAGTATCGTTCTGGATTAGCTTATCCTATGCAGAATTCGGAACAGCGAAATCTTAACTATCGGTCGTTTTAGCGAAGTTGTTCACATCGACTGGTGGGCACCTTGGCCTCCGTTGTTGCTAAAACCTCAATAAGCCGAGGGTGGAAAGAATCGGTACTAAGGATGATGACTAATCAGCCCCAGCCACAAAATGTGGCCGAGGTCTCCTACTTTTCCTATTCAAAAAATTAAAAGGGTTTCTCTTAAGTAGATAAGGGTTTCTCTGGAGTAGATACGAAGTGAGTGGTAGTATAGCCAAACTCACCATGAAAAGAAGGAGTATTTCAGGTGCGCAAAGACGAAAAGCGGACAATATACATTGGTGGAGAGGCAAGATGCATCATATCTTCCCTAAGGTGTTAAGACTGTAGGGTACATAGATTCAGAGATAGATGAACTGTACTAATATTAGGGAATTCTTTTTTGATAGTTGTCGACTCCGAAACAGGCGCAACCCAAAAAAGCCCTGGACGACAGGCCATGCTATAAATCTCAGGAAAAAAACCAGAAGTCTCTTTAACAGGGTCCGCCGGTAAAACTGGAACTATACTAGGAAGAATATAAAAGTAAACTTACCTTATACAATAAGCAAATAAGGCTCGCCAAACGCGAAACCTGGAATCTTCTCTGCGAACAAGTCGACATCGTTAGTGAAGATTCTAAAATCAAGAATCTTCAGACGTAAGCCAATACCCAAACTGAGACACTTGTAAACTCGGATGGCAGAAACGATGGAACAATTACTATGATTTCTTATAGAAGCACAGTTTCGGATAGAACCGGAGAGTTATCAGGTAAAAATACACCCCACAGAAATATCGGCAATCCAAGTAAAATAAGTAATACCAAAGACTGTGTATATATTGCAGGACAAGCACGAAAAAATTTTTATATGCAGGTCGCAATATTACGACCCGCCTTGAACATATTCGTCAAACATATGTTGTCAAACATATTTCATCTTGTCTTGTGCAGTTATTTGTCCAAATAACACAAAAAATTGGTTGGTTGGCCTAGAGCATTCAGCAATGAAACTTGTGAGGCGGAATGTTATTACTTGTTGCAGAAAATTGTTATTGTTCATGTACTTTTATGTTGCATTAAATAGATCCATGTCCGAAGCGAAAAACACTACTGCGTAAATTAATGTAGGGTAAATAATACTAGTGTTGCTGTTGGATAAACGAAAAGGTATCTAACAGCACCGATGCGATGATGCCATATGTTATTATGATATACATATCATATTAAAATTTTTTGTATATATTTTTTATTTATATATACATATTGTTACGTTTTTAGACCTTTTCGTAAAAACGGTTTTATTACTTATCCTTCAAGGATTCGTTTTATTGCATCAAATTAAAACACGGACAAATTAATTTAGAAATATAATGCGGCAACAATTTATTTATTACTTTATTTACACGAGTACTTGTACTACTCAACACTTAGCGATGTTAACACGTCTATGTCTGATATCACACTGATTATCGCTGACCTCTGGCAGCGCCTTTATATAGCAAGAATGACGTCGTCTGGTAACCTCGCGAAAGTTCTGGGTATGGTGGTTGTTTTTTTTACTTGACATGTGTGTGTTTGTATACATGACAATGCTGACTTGTTTGGTTTGCTTATGGTAACTATGTGTGGTTGAATGTATGAGTGTTCTGTGAGTTTTGCCTATGGTAACTATGAGTGGTTGTATGAATGAGTGTGTGGTTTTGTTTCTTCTACGTGTATATGGCTGTGTATACTTGTGAATCTATTTAGCTTTATTAGCAGCGAATACTTGCATACAACATCATTAAGAATAACATCTCTTAGCATTTATGTTGCTATGTTTGTTGTTCTTGTGGTTTACTCTTATTGGCACAGCCTTGAATGATCTTGTATATTCTGGAGTATTCCATTTCCGTTAATTTGAATATTATCTATATAGTGTTGACCAGGGTTGTAACATTTTGACAACTATAGATTAATTGGATGTGCTGCCAAGTACATATAGCCACATTGTCGTTTTATTTAAATATATTTCTAATCTTTGTAACACTGGCGCCCACTTAAGCCTGTTCGTCCCGAATAGGCATACAATCATCTCTTCCATAGTGCGCCAATCGTTCGAGATGTACTATCTTCATTTTCGACCTTGGGCTATTGTGCTTCTGTATCCGGTATACAACGTCATTCACTCTCTTAATCACTTTATACGGGCCATCCCAGTGAGTCTGTAATTTTGGGGACAATCCTTTCTTCCGTTGTGGGTTATACAGTAAAACCAATTGTCCTTCCATAAATCCCTCCGAGTTTGCTGCGCGGTCATACCTAGCCTTCATCTTGTCATTGACCATCTTGATTCTATTGCGCACGAACTCATGCAGTTCGTTTAAGTCCTCCTCCTGGGACGTAATAGCTCCTTCCTCTACAGTTGGCTTAACACCAAATTCCAAATCGCCAGGTAGTTTTAATTCCGTCCCGAAAACAATTTTGGCTGGCGTTCTCGATGTTGAGTCGTGTACAGCTGACCTATATGCCATCAAAAATTTGGGGATGTGCTCGTCCCAATCCCTCTGATGGATGCTTACTACTTTTCGTAGGTACTCTTCTAAGGTGCGATTGAACCTTTCTACCATGCCATCAGACTGTGGATGCAGCGGCGTCGTTCTGGTTTTCTTTATCCCATACAACTCGCACATTTCCCTGAATATGGCAGACTCGAAATTCCTTCCTTGGTCGGAATGTAATTCTATTGGGACACCATAGCGACATACCCAGTTGTTGACGAAAGCATTTACAATTGTCTTTGCTTCCTGGTTAGGTATAGCATATACCTCTGGCCATTTACTGAAATAGTCCATTACCACAAGTACATAACGATTTCCGGCTTCGGTGACGGGAAAGGGACCTGCTACATCCATTGCGATCCGCTCGAATGGTGCTCCTGAGTTGTATTGTTGCAGGTGTCCCCGGCTTCTTCTTACTGGGCCTTTGGCTGCTATGCACTGTGGGCAGTTTGCTATCCAGTCAGCTACGGCTTGTTGACATCCAACCCAATAAAAACGCTGCTTCAGTTTCTCAAGTGTTTTTGTTACTCCAAGATGACCGCCACTGGGTCCATTATGAAACTCCTGTAAAACTTTACTTATCTTGGAGTATGGCACAACTATTAAATTTGAAGTTGTTTTGCCATCTACACTTTCCCATACGCGGTATAAACACCCTTTTATTACCTTAAGGCTGTTCCACTGAGCCCAATAAGATTTGGCGAGTGGGCTTTCAGCCGAAATTTCATTCCGGGATGGTCGTCTGTCCTCTTCTTTGGCCGCTATAATTTTCCTTAGTATATCGTCGTCCCTCTGTGCCGCTGACCAGTCTTCATCAGGGCCGATGTGCATTAGCCGAACATCCACAACGCCTTCCTTTTGCTCGGTTCTAACACAATGTTTACACTCTAAACAACACGGTCTTCTCGAAAGAGCATCAGCATTGTTATGCTCTGTTCCCCTTCTATGCTCAATGCTGAAATCGTAGCTCTGCTGGCGCTCAATCCACCTTGCCAGTTGCCCTTCAGGATTTTTAAACTGCAATAGCCATCTCAGTGCAGAATGATCGGTCCTTAATGTAAAGTGTTGACCATACAGGTACTTATGGTAATGTTTAATGCATTCCAATACCGCCAGAAGCTCACGTCGTGTCACACAGTAATTCCTCTCAGGTTTTGAGAATACACGGCTATAGTACCCTATGACCTGCTCAGTGCCATTTACTACTTGGGATAGCACACCCCCTATGCCATAGCTGCTCGCATCAGTATCCAGCACAAATTTTTCTCCAGCTATGGGATACGCTAGCACTGGTGACGTACATAATAATTCTTTGAGTTTCTGGAAGGATTTTTCCTGTGGCTCGCCCCAGGACTTCTTTGTCAGCTCATGCAAGCTTGAAGCTACACTGGCAAAATTCGGCACAAAACGTCTGTAGTATGTGCAAAGGCCCAAAAAGCTGCGCAATTCATGAAGATTTTTAGGTTGATGCCAGTCCCTTACTGCTTTTATTTTATCTTCATCTGTTGAGATTCCGTCTGCTGTAACACGATGCCCCAAATATTTTACTTCTTTCTGGAACAATGCACATTTCTTCAAGCTGAGTTTCAATCCAGCTGATGATATTCGTTCAAGAACTTCTGCCATGTTTTTGAGGTGTTCATCAAAAGTTTTCCCCATCACGATTATGTCATCGAGATATACCAAGCATGTCTTCCAGTGAAGTCCTATCAGTACCTTCTCCATTAGGCGTTCAAATGTGGCCGGAGCATTGCAGAGACCAAATGGCATGACTTTGAACTGCCATAATCCGTTGCCGACACTGAAGGCAGTTTTCTCCTGGTCTCTCTCTGCGATCTCCACTTGCCAATATCCGCTTCGCAAGTCCAGCGTAGAGAACCATTTGGTACCAGCTAGCGTGTCCAAAGTGTCATCGATCCTGGGGAGCGGATAACTGTCCTTCTTGGTTATGTCATTGAGCTTCCTGTAGTCTACGCAGAATCTAGTACTGCCATCTTTCTTTTTAACTAAGACTACAGGCGAACTCCAAGGACCAGAAGATGGCTCAATTACACCATCACGCTCCATTTCACTTACAAGCTCTTTTACTTTATCTCGCTTTGCTAGTGGTACGCTTCTGGGTGGCTGTTTAATCGGCCTAGCTTCGCCTGTGTTAATTTCATGTTTAACCAATGCAGTTCTACCCTGGCTTTGGCTTCCCGCGGCGAAGATACTGGCATGCCTTCTTAGTAACTGCTTGGCTTTATTTTTATCTGTCGCTGATAGACCTGCTACCCATTTCTCTACGTATTCCTCAAATTGTTCACGTTCTTTTGCGGACAAATTAGTAGGCTCTATCTTCTTCTCGCAGTTTATTATTGCCTCTGCTGGAGTACACTGGCCAACATCGGAATTTTCTTTGATGACTTTTTCATGGCCTGACAAGTTAAGCACTCTTATAGGGACTATTCCTCCTTCACTAGTTTTCACTAGAGCTTTCGCTGTTATAAGCTCTCTCTTTAGATCTGCCGGTTCTACAACCCACAACCGATTGTCCTCACAATCTCCCTTCATCCGCGCCCATATGACTGTTTCAGACTGCGGCGGTATTGTCTGGCTCTCAATAGCAAATACTCTTGTTACTTGCGGTTTGTTCTCATATCCAACATCAAGGGGTATTTCCACATTACGCCAAATCATCAGCTGTTGTCCCATATGTAGATTAATGCCATGATTAATCATAAAATCGGCTCCAATAATAACCTCATCGACAATATCGGCAACAATAAAAACATGTCTCACGCTGATGTTGGCTATAGTCACCTTCACTTCAATCTTACCATAGACAGTGGCAGGCTCTCCAGTAGCTGTACGTAGCCGAATATTGCTTAACCGCTCGCATTTCCCCTTCACTATATCGGGCCTTATTATTGACTGCGATGCCCCTGTGTCTATGGTAAGTACGTGCTTTTCCCCGTTGATGTGTCCGGATGCAGTGAGGTTGCTGTTTTTCTGCTGCATCACTGATATGGAGATTGTGGGGCCCTCGTTTGTGAGAGCTAGCTCTTGCCCCTTAGTGCTAGCTCGTTTTAGTTTAACGGGGACTCTTGGGATGTTGTTTGGTTCACCCGTTTGCTGTTTCTTGGTGGCGAAACAGAACTACCTCTCTTCCTTTGTGCTTTGCAGCTGCGCTGAAAATGACCGGTTTTTCCGCAGTTAAAGCACTTAGGCTTTTCGTTGATAGCCTTGCCTCCTTAACGCTAGCCACTAGGTTGTTATCCTCCTCAGACAAAACCTCCACATTCCGCACTTTACATATCTCTGGCTTGAAAACCATCCTGGCAGTCTCTTGAGCCAGCGCAAATGACACAGTTTCAGCGAAAGTGGATTTCTGCGTAGCGCACACCGCCAGTTTAACATCAGAGTCGCGAATGCCGTTAACGAAAGCCTCAGTTTTAAAATGCTCCAGGAACGGGTGACTCTCGCCTGGATATGTGAGCTGCACTAAACGCTCGATTTCCATTGCGAAATCTTGTAGAGATTCGTTAGGCTTCTGAACTCTACATCGCAATTCCATTCTGTATAAATCGCGCTTGTGCTCACCACCATACTTGCGCTGCAATGCTGCCATTATTTCATTATAGTTGTTTCTGCAGCTTACTGGCACCGTCTCAAGTACCTCTGCGGCTGTACCCTTTAAGGACAAGATCAACTCTATGGCCTTTTCTTCAGCATCCCATCCATTTCTGCTAGCCACCGTCTCAAACTGGAATTTGAAGATGCCTAATGGTACGCTGCCGTCGAAGCATGGCGCTTTTATCCGCGCAGAAACTTCCGCAACTGCTCGTACTGGCCCGCCACTACACTCCAGGTTATGCATTTTGTCCTCTAGAGCATGCAATTTCTCTTCGAACTCCTTTGCATGCTCCTCCAGCTCTGAGAATTTATTCTCAATAGCATCCACCCTCCTGTTAATGGCTTCAGAAACCTCTACGAGGGTCTCGTTCGTGGCTTTATTTGACTCCTGTATTTCGGCTACAAGCTTTTCCTGCATCTGCTGAGAGTTCTGTTTTATTTCAGTTATTTCGGCTACAAGCTTGTCACTGTTGATCCTTGATGCCTCCTGCATCTGCTGAGAGTTTTGTTTTATTTCAGTTATTTCGGCAACAAGCTTGTCCTGCATCTGCTGAGTTTCGGATAAAAGCTTTTCACTGTTGACCCTTGATGCCTCCTGTATCTGCTGACAGTTCTGTTTCATTTCGATCATCATAGCAGCGAACATTGAATTTATGTCCATGCTGCTGGTCGTGACAGGAGGGCATACCTGCACATCGTCTTTGTCCTCAAACTCGTATGTCCCGATATCCATGCCGTGATTCTTAAACTCATCTATTAGCCTCTTCTGTATTTCAGACTTGTTACCTGCAGTTGGCAATTCCAGCTTACTGAGCTCCTTTTTCCGCTGTTCAACTTTTAGCTCATCAAATTTCATGATTATTTATTTTAATTTTATAATGTCCTTTTTTTTTAAATTGCAATGTCCTTTTAATTATTTTTGCAATCCCACTTCTGACACCAATTGTTACGTTTTTAGACCTTTTCGTAAAAACGGTTTTATTACTTATCCTTCAAGGATTCGTTTTATTGCATCAAATTAAAACACGGACAAATTAATTTAGAAATATAATGCGGCAGCAATTTATTTATTACTTTATTTACACGAGTACTTGTACTACTCAACACTTAGCGATGTTAACACGTCTATGTCTGATATCACAGTGATTATCGCTGAGCTCTGGCAGCGCCTTTATATAGGAAGAATGACGTCGTCTGGTAACCTCGCGAAAGTTCTGGGTATGGTGGTTGTTTTTTTTACTTGACATGTGTGTGTTTGTATACATGACAATGCTGACTTGTTTGGTTTGCTTATGGTAACTATGTGTGGTTGAATGTATGAGTGTTCTGTGAGTTTTGCCTATGGTAACTATGAGTGGTTGTATGAATGAGTGTGTGGTTTTGTTTCTTCTACGTGTATATGGCTGTGTATACTTGTAAATCTATTTAGCTTTATTAGCAGCGAATACTTGCATACAAGATCATTAAGAATAACATCTCTTAGCATTTATGTGGCTATGTTTGTTGTTGTTGTGGTTTACTCTTATTGGCACAGCCTTGAATGATCTTGTATATTCTGGAGTATTTCATTTCCGTTAATTTGAATATTATCTATATAGTGTTGAGCAGGGTTGTAACATTTTGACAACTATAGATTAATTGGATGTGCTGCCAAGTACATATAGCCACATTGTCGTTTTATTTAAATATATTTCTAATCTTTGTAACAATATATATACATATATGTATCTATATATATATATATATATATATATATATGTATATATAACATATATAACATGTATATATATATATATATATATATATATATATGTATATATAACATATATAACATGTATATATATACATATATATATATATATATATATATATATATATATATATGTATATATATATATATATATATATATATATATATATGTATATATATATATATATATATATGTATATATATAATGTATATATATATATATATATATATATATATATATATATGTATGTATATGTATATATATACACATATATATATATATATATATATATATATATATATAACATATATAACATGTATATATATATATATATATATATATATACATGTTATATATGTTATATATATATATATATATATATATATATATATATATATATACACTAATACTTCGATTTGCGACGATAATTGGTTCCCAAAAAATTCGTTGCAATCAAAACGTCGCAATTCGAGTAACCCTTTTGTATGGAATTGCACTGAAATATTAAAGATACGTTCCAATTCTAAATCAAATCGATTATTTTACTAAAAACAAAGTAATTTTTAGTTTTTTATAAATTTATTTTATATTATAAGAAATGAAAACTTAAAATATTAAAGGAATTATTAAAAATAAAAAAAAATTAACATATTTCAATTTTTTCTTTTTTTTTTTTATTAAAAAAAAACATATTCATTAAAATTAAAAAACATAACAATTCAAAAAACAAAAATTCATTAAGACTAAAAAAAATTTTTAAATAATCTAGATTTTTAATGATTGGATGATGCAGGATGTGTGGATGTAGATGATACTGGCTGCAAATATTTTTCCAAAGTTTGCTGGATGGTTTTCTTCTTTTGTTGCAAGTAAATCTCCTTGTATGAACTTACGCAATCAGTTAAGGATCGTGCCACTTTTGAACTTCTTTCTTCGTCAGGGTCATCTTCTGTGCTCATGTGTATATTGTGTTTATCACCACTGTTTAGGTGGCTTAGTTAAATGTGATAACAGTTCCTATTTACACAAATTTTATTATGAAAAACAATCCGAGAACTGTATCAACCTGATGTTAACACGTTTTTGTTTTAATACCCGTGTTACCGTTTGATTATTTTCTTCATGTCCCATTTTTCTGAATTTTTTTTTTCCATCATACCTAAGTCAAACTTTTATGGTTTGAATTTTATACTTAAGTACATGTGAATGTTTTTCCAATTTTTATTGGTAGCTCAAGCCTAAGCTCAAATTGTATGTGATTTGTTTATTTAATGAACATTTTATTTTTGCTATATTAATATTTATATAGGCTAATTGTTCTAACTTAGTTAAAATCAGGTTGTTACAGTTCTCGGATCGTTTTTCATAGATTCGAAACTTTTAACATTTGTTGAATCCAGTAGCTCTAAAACATTAGGTATTCAATGGAATGCTCAGTTGGATTCATTTTACTTTAAAGTGGAGCCTATTGCTGATAAATTACATTATACCAAAAGAGAGGTCTTGTCTACAATAGCTAAATTATTTGATCCCATAGGTTGGCTAGGTCCTGTCATTAATATTGCAGAAATGATTATGCAAACATAATGGCGTGATAACATTGATTGGGATGATACACTACCTTTATCAACGGAAAATGAGTGGAAAAAATTCGTAAGTTTTTACACGGAAGTAAATAATATACAAATACCACGATGGGTACAATATGCGCCTAATACTTCTGCAGAACTTCATGTTTTCTCTGACGGTTAAGAGGAAGCACAAGCGGGGGTAGTTTATATTAGAATTGAGTCTCTTGGGCAGATTCATACTTATTTGCTTTCCTGTAAAACAACGGTAGCCCCTATAAACAAGATTTCTCTACCTCGTTTAGAACTTTGTGGCGCAGCGTTGGCTTCTGAACTTTTAAAAACTATTGTCAGAGAATATTGATAATCCGCTTGAACAAGTGTATTGTTGGACAGACTCTACCATTGTTCTTTGCTGGTTGAAGAAAACTTCTAGTAGCTGGACCACTTTTGTAGCCAGTAGAGTCTGTCGGATTCAGAGAATGTAAGATGTCATAATTGGTACCACGTTAGATCGGAAGAAAATCCACCGGATTTAGCGAGCACAGTTTTCTCCATCGGAATTGTCAAAAAGTGACCTTTGGTGTTGTGGACCTATATGGCTGCGAAAGAGTAAGTGCAATTGGCAACTGAATAATATGTCATCCATGGACACAGAGACGGAGGCTCATATTGCAGAAGAATATCAATTGCAATCCCTTAATCCATTTTTGGAGGTTGAATGGTCGTTTGGCGAAATCTGCATCTCTGTCTTATACCGAAAAACACCCTATCATTCTACCGTATTCTTGTCGTTTATGCTTCTGCTAACAGAATTTGTGCACATACTTCCCATTCATGGCGGAAATCAATTACTGCTGAGAATTATTCGCATTGAATATTGGCTTCCTCGTTTAAAAGTCTTAGAGCGTACTGTAATAAATCGGTGCAAACGTTGTATATTAGACCAAAAACGCTCTTGCACTCAAATTATCGCGGCTCTGCCCCCAGAAAGAACTGTTTTAAGGTAGAAGGCCAATGTACGAGGCATGCGATTACGTGCGGTCGTGGTATTACCAGTGCAGAAAATGTTGGTTTGTTTACAAAAATATTCATACAAAAATATATCTGAGTAGGATATAATTAAATCTGGCAACACTAAAGGAATCTACCGCGCGGCAAAGTAGAACTATGTTCTACTTTTTGTCATTGCCGCTTGAAATATGACAACTGAAACAAGATGTGAAAAAACATTTAAATTTGTATGAAAAATTTACGGCTGGTTACATAAATATATATAAAAGAAATAAATATAAATTTTATTTAAGATATAATTAAATATTTTGGTTTTTAATAATTAGAAATGCCGCGTTCATTGGCCTACCATAAGCAACTTCAAGCGGAAAATTAAACGGCTGACTGCCGCCCGCAATCGCATGCCGCGTACATTGGCCTGCTACCTTAAGATCAATATTTTAACACCACTGGTCTAGACTTTGCTGATTTGATATGAAAAGTTTTATTGGCCGCCCTTGTACGATAACGAAAGCATATGTGTGTATTTTCGTTTGTTTTTCTACTAAAGCAGTTCACTTGGAGGCCACAACTGACTTATCAGCAGATGCATTTTTGGCTGCTTTTCATCGTTTCATTGCTAGGCGTGGTTGTCCTCATACTATATTTTCTGATAATGGTACAAATTTTGTTGGCGCTTCTAGAGATATTGAAAGGGACTTTCGTACATTTTTGTCTGAGTGTCGTTTTATTCCCGCTGGTGCACTTCATATGGATGGACTATGGCAGGTACATTTTCGAAAAGCAGCTTAAAATTTGAAGTATACCTTTGAGGAATTATCTACCATATTAGCAAGAATCGAAGCATGCCTCAATTCTCGTCCCTTGTGTCCCATATCGGACAATCCTAATAAACCTGTAGCGCTTACGCCTGGTTATTTTTTAATAACCTATCCAATATTGGCTCCGCCGGAACCAACTATTTTGGAAACTGATGATAGCATTGTAAATAGATATGGTAAAATTAGAGCATTTTCTCAAGATTTCTGTCGAAGATGGAACGAAAAATATTTGCAAAACTTACATAAACTCTATAAATGGAAGTTTCCTGAAAGGGACATACAGATAGATGACTTAGTTGCTATTCGTCATGAACAGCTTTCTACTACTTCGTGGAAATTAGGTGGGACAATAAAAACATATTCAGGGAAAGATTCCCATACTCGCGTCGAGAACATACGTCACTTTGACCAACTAAAAAATATAAAATTTTTTAACTTCCATTGTTTCCTAGCAATACGGACTCATTGTCGTTATTGATGTAAGAGGCTCTGTTGGAAGAGACCCCAGTGACAATGGAAGTGGCCCCTCCGGCAGTAGTTCCATCGGGCAGCGTTCCCACTTCGTTGGGTGTGGTTTTAGCAGCGGGAACTGATACTGCGGAGGCGGTTGTGATATCGGCGAGCCCAGTTTGTATCTCTGGTGCTGACATCAACAAGTCCGATACGCCTGCTGCTAAGCGGCCTAAAGCTACAGCGCCGGCCTGTAGTCTCTGCAAGAAACCGCATCCCCTGGCAGCTTGCTTCCGTTTCATGCGGCTGGCCCATGAGAAGAAACACATATGCCCAAAGTGAAAATGTATTGGGGCTTCAAACTGTTTTTCATGTGTGGTGTATCCGGGTACGGCCTCCGATTTGGGGGCATCTTCCAATGTTGTAGTTAGTCTGTAGTGAAGTACCTACTAATCAGAGTCACCAGTTATTTTTCGACAACTACTGCACTTCGATACCTCTTATAGAATACGTACCGAGTCGTGGCATTTTAGCCTTAGGAACTATAAGAAACCCTAGTACCCCAAGTGCGAGCTGCCAGACGAAAATGCTCTTAAAAAATAAGACCGTGGAACGTCAGCAAACCAAGTCGGAGTTGACGTAGTTGTGGTTGCAAAACAAAACGAAATCGTTACTCTAGCATTTAACATTGCAGGAAAATTTCCAACAACCACAGCTAGGAGGTGGGACAATGCAAGAAAGCAATACATTTCTATTGAACGTCCTATTGTATTATCGGAATACAATCGGCATATGAGCGGCGTTGAACTTTTAGACTCAATAATGGGCCACTACAAAATTAAACTGAAAAGGAACGTTTTTTTTCCATCTCTTATATATAGCTGTGTAACGCATGGCTTCTTTCAGAATAACCGTCGCAGAAACTTTATGCAAGTATAAGACCGTTAAACGGTTGAACCGGAGAAGCGCCATTAAAATCTAGTTTAAAAGTAAAGAAAAGGCCCAGCGCTGTACGCTCCTTCAAAAGAAGAAGATTAACATTTAAGAAGTAATAAAAAATGTAATCAAATGAAAAGTGAGAAACGATATTTTAAAATTTGCTAAAAAGGGGGCTGTTGGGATCTCCCTTATAATAAATATGTAGCTTGGCGAAATTATTGGTCACCTGACGTTATTCTGTGATTACACTGCTCTGTAAACAATAATTTTTTGTCTCTACTTTCAGTAAAACTATGTGCACTATATGGATTTTGATTAGCTAAACTCAAATCCGTTTACGGCTTTTTTCCTATCAGGTGGAGATTTTTTTTAGAAATTAAGGGAGCAAAGAAGATAAGTTTAAAATACGTATTATGAGGAGTAAACAAAAACTCATTAAAGAAGAGAATTGAAGAGAAAGGAAACATTTAAAATTTAATAAGAAGCAAAATATTGAACTTATAAGTCTGTGGAAGACACAATTTAATTGAGATTAAAAATATGGTTGATAAATATATTAGAAAATTTTAAAAAGTTATTTGAGAAGTGAATTTACATAGGGAATTTCTTAATTTGTTAAAGAAGAGAATTAATTGGAAATCGAAATTTATAATCATTAAAATATTATAATTTCCTATTCTAACTTTTTATCGTAACTTCTTTATAGTTACCACTTCCGACTAATTAGTGTGTGACTCTCCTTTGTCTCTCCTTTATATAAAACTATGTGCACTATATGGATTTTGATGCGCTAAACTCAAATCCGTTTAGGCTTTTTTTCTATCAGGCCGAAATTTTTTTATGGGCGTGGCAAT
Source organism: Linnaemya vulpina (assembly GCA_963675445.1). Lineage (NCBI taxonomy): Eukaryota > Metazoa > Arthropoda > Insecta > Diptera > Tachinidae > Linnaemya > Linnaemya vulpina. Next base: position 78,219,827 of record OY776276.1, on the reverse strand, counting down.
TTTCCCCCGTAAATTAGCCAGGTACGTAGACATATTTCACACTAACTGGAGAACGAGTAATCCGATTTTACAGTATATATAGCAGTTGATTTACAATAAGTAAATCAGTTTTAATTTGAATACCGTTCGGTTAAGAGCGGCAATAATAAATAAATCTTATAATGTGCTTTGTTATTGAGTAAAGAAATAAAGCAATTAAATAATCCACAAAGCTTTCATATTGCAACATGTCAGGATGGAAAAAAAACTGAGCTTAGCACATCAAAATCCTTACAGTCCACATAGTTTTATTCAAAGGACAATTTGGCTGCTGAGCAGTGTTTTCAGAATTCGAAGAAATTACTGTTATACTCGGGCGGCCAACACTCCATATAGTTGTGGTTCCTGAACTTGAGAGAGAACAAGAGCATGTTGTACCAGGTGGAATTGAAAAAGCCGCTTAGTGTCCGAGAAAACTAGAGAAGGGCGTCTGTGCTTGTGGGGAGAAAAGAACCTGCCACGACGGAACTGCAGAAATGAAAAAGATGTTTTAAGTGTGGCGAGAGCTCACATATTGCGAAGGATTGTCCCAAGCAGTCAAAATGTGTTAAGTGCCAAAGATTTCATCACCAAGGTGGCTGTTAAGGCAAAAGACGGGCAGGCGAATATGGTTCTAAAGGATTTAGGGTTAATATTCAAAGACGTCACGATGCGAGGGATATTGGTTAACGCATTGGTCCATACGGGATGCGAATTATGTTTGATAAGAGTGGATATGCTGTTTAAGATGAGTATCGTTCTGGATTAGCTTATCCTATGCAGAATTCGGAACAGCGAAATCTTAACTATCGGTCGTTTTAGCGAAGTTGTTCACATCGACTGGTGGGCACCTTGGCCTCCGTTGTTGCTAAAACCTCAATAAGCCGAGGGTGGAAAGAATCGGTACTAAGGATGATGACTAATCAGTGGCCGAGGTCTCCGACTTTTCCTATTCAAAAAATTAAAAGGGTTTCTCTTAAGTAGATAAGGGTTTCTCTGGAGTAGATACGAAGTGAGTGGTAGTATAGCCAAACTCACCACGAAAAGAAGGAGTATTTCAGGTGCGCAAAGACGAAAAGCGGACAATATACATTGGTGGAGAGGCAAGATGCATCATATCTTCCCTAAGGTGTTAAGACTGTAGGGTACATAGATTCAGAGATAGATGAACTGTACTAATATTAGGGAATTCTTTTTTGATAGTTGTCGACTCCGAAACAGGCGCAACCCAAAAAAGCCCTGGACGACAGGCCATGCTATAAATCTCAGGAAAAAAACCAGAAGTCTCTTTAACAGGGTCCGCCGGTAAAACTGGAACTATACTAGGAAGAATATAAAAGTAAACTTACCTTATACAATAAGCAAATAAGGCTCGCCAAACGCGAAACCTGGAATCTTCTCTGCGAACAAGTCGACATCGTTAGTGAAGATTCTAAAATCAAGAAACTTCAGACGTAAGCCAATACCCAAACTGAGACACTTGTAAACTCGGATGGCAGAAACGATGGAACAATTACTATGATTTCTTATAGAAGCACAGTTTCGGATAGAACCGGAGAGTTATCAGGTAAAAATACACCCCACAGAAATATCGGCAATCCAAGTAAAATAAGTAATACCAAAGACTGTGTATATATTGCAGGACAAGCACGAAAAAATTTTTATATGCATATTCATATAACATATTCGTCAAACATATGTTGTCAAACATATTTCATCTTGTCTTGTGCAGTTATTTGTCCAAATAACACAAAAAATTGGTTGGTTGGCCTAGAGCATTCAGCAATGAAACTTGTGAGGCGGAATGTTATTACTTGTTGCAGAAAATTGTTATTGTTCATGTACTTTTATGTTGCATTAAATAGATCCATGTCCGAAGCGAAAAACACTACTGCGTAAATTAATGTAGGGTAAATAATACTAGTGTTGCTGTTGGATAAACGAAAAGGTATCTAACAGCACCGATGCGATGATGCCATATGTTATTATGATATACATATCATATTAAAATTTTTTGTATATATTTTTTATTTATATATACATATTGTTACGTTTTTAGACCTTTTCGTAAAAACGGTTTTATTACTTATCCTTCAAGGATTCGTTTTATTGCATCAAATTAAAACACGGACAAATTAATTTAGAAATATAATGCGGCAACAATTTATTTATTACTTTATTTACACGAGTACTTGTACTACTCAACACTTAGCGATGTTAACACGTCTATGTCTGATATCACACTGATTATCGCTGACCTCTGGCAGCGCCTTTATATAGCAAGAATGACGTCGTCTGGTAACCTCGCGAAAGTTCTGGGTATGGTGGTTGTTTTTTTTACTTGACATGTGTGTGTTTGTATACATGACAATGCTGACTTGTTTGGTTTGCTTATGGTAACTATGTGTGGTTGAATGTATGAGTGTTCTGTGAGTTTTGCCTATGGTAACTATGAGTGGTTGTATGAATGAGTGTGTGGTTTTGTTTCTTCTACGTGTATATGGCTGTGTATACTTGTGAATCTATTTAGCTTTATTAGCAGCGAATACTTGCATACAACATCATTAAGAATAACATCTCTTAGCATTTATGTTGCTATGTTTGTTGTTCTTGTGGTTTACTCTTATTGGCACAGCCTTGAATGATCTTGTATATTCTGGAGTATTCCATTTCCGTTAATTTGAATATTATCTATATAGTGTTGACCAGGGTTGTAACATTTTGACAACTATAGATTAATTGGATGTGCTGCCAAGTACATATAGCCACATTGTCGTTTTATTTAAATATATTTCTAATCTTTGTAACACTGGCGCCCACTTAAGCCTGTTCGTCCCGAATAGGCATACAATCATCTCTTCCATAGTGCGCCAATCGTTCGAGATGTACTATCTTCATTTTCGACCTTGGGCTATTGTGCTTCTGTATCCGGTATACAACGTCATTCACTCTCTTAATCACTTTATACGGGCCATCCCAGTGAGTCTGTAATTTTGGGGACAATCCTTTCTTTCGTTGTGGGTTATACAGTAAAGCCAATTGTCCTTCCATAAATCCCTCCGAGTTTGCTGCGCGGTCATACCTAGCCTTCATCTTGTCACTGACCATCTTGATTCTATTGCGCACGAACTCATGCAGTTCGTTTAAGTCCTCCTCCTGGGACGTAATAGCTCCTTCCTCTACAGTTGGCTTAACACCAAATTCCAAATCGCCAGGTAGTTTTAATTCCGTCCCGAAAACAATTTTGGCTGGCGTTCTCGATGTTGAGTCGTGTACAGCTGACCTATATGCCATCAAAAATTTGGGGATGTGCTCGTCCCAATCCCTCTGATGGATGCTTACTACTTTTCGTAGGTACTCTTCTAAGGTGCGATTGAACCTTTCTACCATGCCATCAGACTGTGGATGCAGCGGCGTCGTTCTGGTTTTCTTTATCCCATACAACTCGCACATTTCCCTGAATATGGCAGACTCGAAATTCCTTCCTTGGTCGGAATGTAATTCTATTGGGACACCATAGCGACATACCCAGTTGTTGACGAAAGCATTTACAATTGTCTTTGCTTCCTGGTTAGGTATAGCATATACCTCTGGCCATTTACTGAAATAGTCCATTACCACAAGTACATAACGATTTCCGGCTTCGGTGACGGGAAAGGGACCTGCTACATCCATTGCGATCCGCTCGAATGGTGCTCCTGAGTTGTATTGTTGCAGGTGTCCCCGGCTTCTTCTTACTGGGCCTTTGGCTGCTATGCACTGTGGGCAGTTTGCTATCCAGTCAGCTACGGCTTGTTGACATCCAACCCAATAAAAACGCTGCTTCAGTTTCTCAAGTGTTTTTGTTACTCCAAGATGACCGCCACTGGGTCCATTATGAAACTCCTGTAAAACTTTACTTATCTTGGAGTATGGCACAACTATTAAATTTGAAGTTGTTTTGCCATCTACACTTTCCCATACGCGGTATAAACACCCTTTTATTACCTTAAGGCTGTTCCACTGAGCCCAATAAGATTTGGCGAGTGGGCTTTCAGCCGAAATTTCATTCCGGGATGGTCGTCTGTCCTCTTCTTTGGCCGCTATAATTTTCCTTAGTATATCGTCGTCCCTCTGTGCCGCTGACCAGTCTTCATCAGGGCCGATGTGCATTAGCCGAACATCCACAACGCCTTCCTTTTGCTCGGTTCTAACACAATGTTTACACTCTAAACAACACGGTCTTCTCGAAAGAGCATCAGCATTGTTATGCTCTGTTCCCCTTCTATGCTCAATGCTGAAGTCGTAGCTCTGCTGGCGCTCAATCCACCTTGCCAGTTGCCCTTCAGGATTTTTAAACTGCAATAGCCATCTCAGTGCAGAATGATCGGTCCTTAATGTAAAGTGTTGACCATACAGGTACTTATGGTAATGTTTAATGCATTCCAATACCGCCAGAAGCTCACGTCGTGTCACACAGTAATTCCTCTCAGGTTTTGAGAATACACGGCTATAGTACCCTATGACCTGCTCAGTGCCATTTACTACTTGGGATAGCACACCCCCTATGCCATAGCCGCTCGCATCAGTATCCAGCACAAATTTTTCTCCAGCTATGGGATACGCTAGCACTGGTGACGTACATAATAATTCTTTGAGTTTCTGGAAGGATTTTTCCTGTGGCTCGCCCCAGGACTTCTTTGTCAGCTCATGCAAGCTTGAAGCTACACTGGCAAAATTCGGCACAAAACGTCTGTAGTATGTGCAAAGGCCCAAAAAGCTGCGCAATTCATGAAGATTTTTAGGTTGATGCCAGTCCCTTACTGCTTTTATTTTATCTTCATCTGTTGAGATTCCGTCTGCTGTAACACGATGCCCCAAATATTTTACTTCTTTCTGGAACAATGCACATTTCTTCAAGCTGAGTTTCAATCCAGCTGATGATATTCGTTCAAGAACTTCTGCCATGTTTTTGAGGTGTTCATCAAAAGTTTTCCCCATCACGATTATGTCATCGAGATATACCAAGCATGTCTTCCAGTGAAGTCCTATCAGTACCTTCTCCATTAGGCGTTCAAATGTGGCCGGAGCATTGCAGAGACCAAATGGCATGACTTTGAACTGCCATAATCCGTTGCCGACACTGAAGGCAGTTTTCTCCTGGTCTCTCTCTGCGATCTCCACTTGCCAATATCCGCTTCGCAAGTCCAGCGTAGAGAACCATTTGGTACCAGCTAGCGTGTCCAAAGTGTCATCGATCCTGGGGAGCGGATAACTGTCCTTCTTGGTTATGTCATTGAGCTTCCTGTAGTCTACGCAGAATCTAGTACTGCCATCTTTCTTTTTAACTAAGACTACAGGCGAACTCCAAGGACCAGAAGATGGCTCGATTACGCCATCACGCTCCATTTCACTTACAAGCTCTTTCACTTTATCCCGCTTTGCTAGGGGTACGCTTCTGGGTGGCTGCTTAATCGGCCTAGCTTCGCCTGTGTTAATTTCATGTTTAACCAATGCAGTCCTACCCTGGCTTTGGCTTCCCATGGCGAAGATACTGGCATGCCTTTTTAGTAACTGCTTGGCTTTATTTTTATCTGTCGCTGATAGCCCTGCTACCCATTTCTCTACGTATTCCTCAAATTGTTCACGTTCTTTTGCGGACAAATTAGTAGGCTCTATCTTCTTCTCGCAGTTTATTATTGCCTCTGCTGGAGTACACTGGCCAACATCGGAATTTTCTTTGATGACTTTTTCATGGTCTGACAAGTTAAGCACTCTTATAGGGACTATTCCTCCTTCAATAGTTTTCACTAGAGCTTTCGCTGTTATAAGCTCTCTCTTTAGATCTGCCGGTTCTACAACCCACAACCGATTGTCCTCACAATCTCCCTTCATCCGCGCCCATATGACTGTTTCAGACTGCGGTGGTATTGTCTGACTCTCAATAGCAAATACTCTTGTTACTTGCGGTTTGTTGTCATATCCAACATCAAGGGGTATTTCCACATTACGCCAAATCATCAGCTGTTGTCCCATATGTAGATTAATGCCATGATTAATCATAAAATCGGCTCCAATAATAACCTCATCGACAATATCGGCAACAATAAAAACATGTCTCACGCTGATGTTGGCTATAGTCACCTTCACTTCAATCTTACCATAGACAGTGGCAGGCTCTCCAGTAGCTGTACGTAGCCGAATATTGCTTAACCGCTCGCATTTCCCCTTTACTATATCGGGCCTTATTATTGACTGCGATGCCCCTGTGTCTATGGTAAGTACGTGCTTTTCCCCGTTGATGTGTCCGGACGCAGTGAGGTTGCTGTTTTTCTGCTGCATCACTGATATGGAGATTGTGGGGCCCTCGTTTGTGAGAGCTAGCTCTTGCCCCTCAGTGCTAGCTCGTTTTAGTTTAACGGGGACTCTTGTGATGTTGTTTGGTTCTCCCGTTTGCTGTTTCTTGGTGGTGAAACAGATCTACCTCTCTTCTTTGGTGCTTTGCAGCTGCGCTGAAAATGACCGATCTTCCCGCAGTTAAAGCACTTAGGCTTTTCTTTGATAGCCTTCTCTGCCAGCAGTTGTCGCATTGCCTCCTTAACGCTAGCCACTAGGTTGTTATCCTCCTCAGACAAAACCTCCACATTCCGCACTTTACATATCTGTGGCTTGAAAACCATCCTGGCAGTCTCTTGAGCCAGCGCAAATGACACAGTTTCAGCGAAAGTGGATTTCTGCGTAGCGCACACCGCCAGTTTAACATCAGAGTCGCGAATGCCGTTAACGAAAGCCTCAGTTTTAAAATAGTCCAGGAACGGGTGACTTTCGCCTGGATATGTGAGCTGCACTAAACGCTCGATTTCCATTGCGAAATCTTGTAGAGATTCGTTAGGCTTCTGAACTCTACATCGCAATTCCATTCTGTATAAATCGCGCTTGTGCTCACCACCATACTTGCGCTGCAATGCTGCCATTATTTCATTATAGTTGTTTCTGCAGCTTACTGGCACCGTCTCAAGTACCTCTGCGGCTGTACCCTTTAAGGACAAGATCAACTCTATGGCCTTTTCTTCAGCATCCCATCCATTTCTGCTAGCCACCGTCTCAAACTGGAATTTGAAGATGCCTAATGGTACGCTGCCCTCGAAGCATGGCGCTTTTATCCGCGCAGAAACTTCCGCAACTGCTCGTACTGGCCCGCCACTACACTCCAGGTTATGCATTTTGTCCTCTAGAGCATGCAATTTCTCTTCGAACTCTTTTGCATGCTCCTCCAGCTCTGAGAATTTATTCTCAATAGCATCCACCCTCCTGTTAATGGCTTCAGAAACCTCTACGAGGGTCTCGTTCGTGGCTTTATTTGACTCCTGTATTTCGGCTACAAGCTTTTCCTGCATCTGCTGAGAGTTCTGTTTTATTTCAGTTATTTCGGCTACAAGCTTGTCACTGTTGATCCTTGATGCCTCCTGCATCTGCTGAGAGTTTTGTTTTATTTCAGTTATTTCGGCAACAAGCTTGTCCTGCATCTGCTGAGTTTCGGCTAAAAGCTTTTCACTGTTGACCCTTGATGCCTCCTGTATCTGCTGACAGTTCTGTTTCATTTCGATCATCATAGCAGCGAACATTGAATTTATGTCCATGCTGCTGGTCGTGACAGGAGGGCATACCTGCACATCGTCTTTGTCCTCAAACTCGTATGTCCCGATGTCCATGCCGCGATTCTTAAACTCATTTATTAGCCTCTTCTGTAGTTCAGCCTTGTTACCTGCAGTTGGCAATTCCAGCTTACTGAGCTCCTTTTTCAGCTGTTCAAGTTTTAGCTCATCAAATTTCATGATTATTTATTTTAATTTTATAATGTCCTTTTTTTTAAATTGCAATGTCCTTTTAATTATTTTTGCAATCCCACTTCTGACACCAATTGTTACGTTCTTAGACCTTTTCGTAAAAACGGTTTTATTACTTATCCTTCAAGGATTCGTTTTATTGCATCAAATTAAAACACGGACAAATTAATTTAGAAATATAATGCGGTAACAATTTATTTATTACTTTATTTACACGAGTACTTGTACTACTCAACACTTAGCGATGTTAACACATCTATGTCTGATATCACACTGATTACCCCTGAGCTCTGGCAGCGCCTTTATATAGCAAGAATGACGTCGTCTGGTAACCTCGCGAAAGTTCTGGGTATGGTGTTTGTTTTTTTTACTTGACATGTGTGTGTTTGAATGTATGAGTGTTCTGTGAGTTTTGCCTATGGTAACTATGAGTGGTTGTATGAATGAGTGTGTGGTTTTGTTTCTTCTACGTGTATATGGCTGTGTATACTTGTAAATCTATTTAGCTTTATTAGCAGCGAATACTTGCATACAAGATCATTAAGAATAACATCTCTTAGCATTTATGTTGCTAGGTTTGTTGGTCTTGTGGTTTACTCTTATTGGCACAGCCTTGAATGATCTTGTATATTCTGGAGTATTTCATTTCCGTTAATTTGAATATTATCTATATAGTGTTGAGCAGGGTTGTAACATTTTGACAACTATAGATTAATTGGATGTGCTGCCAAGTACATATAGCCACATTGTCGTTTTATTTAAATATATTTCTAATCTTTGTAACAATACATATACATATATGTATATATATATATATATATATATATATATATATATATATATGTATATATAATATATATAACATGTATATATATATATATATATATATATATATGTATATACATTATATATGTTATATATATATATATATATATATATATATATATATACATTATATATGTTATATATATATATATATATATATATATATATACATTATATATGTTATATATATATATATATATATATATATATATATATACATTATATATGTTATATATATATATATATATATATATATATATATAGATATATATATATATATATATATATATATATATGTATATATATATATATATATATATATATATATATATATGTATATATATATATATATATATATATATATATGTATATATATATATATATATATATATATATATGTATATATTTATATGTATATATATATATATATATATATATATATATACATATATATATATATATATATATATATATATATATACATGTTATATATGTTATATATATATATATATATATATATATATATATATGTATATATATATATACATATATATATATATATATATATATATATATGTATATATATATATATATATATATATATATATATATATATGTATATATATATATATATACATATATATATATATATATATATATATATAACATATAGAATGTATATATATATTTATATATATATATATATATATATATATATGTATATGTATATATATACACATATATATATATATATATATATATATATATAACATATATAACATGTATATATATATATATATATATATATATATATATACATGTTATATATGTTATATATATATATATATATATATATATATATATATATACACTAATACCTCGCTTTGCGACGATAATTGGTTCCCAAAAAATTCGTCGCAATCAAAACGTCGCAATTCGAGTAACCCTTTTGTATGGAATTGCACTGAAATATTAAAGATACGTTCCAATTCTAAATCAAATCGATTATTTTACTAAAAACAAAGTAATTTTTAGTTTTTTATAAATTTATTTTATATTATAAGAAATGAAAACTTAAAAAATTAAAGGAATTAATAAAAAAAAAAATTTACATATTTAAAATTTTTTTTTTTAAATTAAAAAAAAACAAATTCATTAAAATTAAAAAAAAAAAACAATTCAAAAAACAAAAATTCATTAAGACTAAAAAAAATTTTTAAATAATCTAGATTTTTAATGATTGGATGATGCAGGATGTGTGGATGTAGATGATACTGGCTGCAAATATTTTTCCAAAGTTTGCTGGATGGTTTTCTTCTTTTGTTGCAAGTAAATCTCCTTGTATTAACTTACGTAATCAGTTAAGGATCGTGCCACTTTTGAACTTCTTTCTTCGTCAGGGTCATCTTCTGTGCTCATGTGTATATTGTGTTTATCACCACTGTTTAGGTGACTTAGTTAAATGTGATAACAGTTCCTATTTACACAAATTTTATTATGAAAAACAATCCGAGAACTGTATCAACCTGATGTTAACACGTTTTTGTTTTAATACCCGTGTTACCGTTTGATTATTTTCTTCATGTCCCATTTTTCTGAATTTTTTTTTCCATCATACCTAAGTCAAACTTTTATCGTTTGAATTTTATACTTAAGTACATGTGAATGTTTTTCCAATTTTTATTGGTAGCTCAAGCCTAAGCTCAAATTGTATGTGATTTGTTTATTTAATGAACATTTTATTTTTGCTATATTAATATTTATATAGGCTAATTGTTCTAACTTAGTTAAAATCAGGTTGTTACAGTTCTCGGATCGTTTTTCATAGATTCGAAACTTTTAACATTTGTTGAATCCAGTAGCTCTAAAACATTAGGTATTCAATGGAATGCTCAGTTGGATTCATTTTACTTTAAAGTGGAGCCTATTGCTGATAAATTACATTATACCAAAAGAGAGGTCTTGTCTACAATAGCTAAATTATTTGATCCCATAGGTTGGCTAGGTCCTGTCATTAATATTGCAGAAATGATTATGCAAACATAATGGCGTGATAACATTGATTGGGATGATACACTACCTTTATCAACGGAAAATGAGTGGAAAAAATTCGTAAGTTTTTACACGGAAGTAAATAATATACAAATACCACGATGGGTACAATATGCGCCTAATACTTCTGCAGAACTTCATGTTTTCTCTGACGGTTAAGAGGAAGCACAATCGGTGGTAGTTTATATTAGAATTGAGTCTCTTGGGCAGATTCATACTTATTTGCTTTCCTGTAAAACAACGGTAGCCCCTATAAACAAGATTTCTCTACCTCGTTTAGAACTTTGTGGCGCAGCGTTGGCTTCTGAACTTTTAAAAACTATTGTCAGAGAATATTGATAATCCGCTTGAACAAGTGTATTGTTGGACAGACTCTACCATTGTTCTTTGCTGGTTGAAGAAAACTTCTAGTAGCTGGACCACTTTTGTAGCCAGTAGAGTCTGTCGAATTCAGAGAATGTAAGATGTCATAATTGGTACCACGTTAGATCGGAAGAAACTCCACCGGATTTAGCGAGCACAGTTTTCCCCATCGGAATTGTCAAAAAGTGACCTTTGGTGTTATGGACCTATATGGCTGCGAAAAGAGTAAGTGCAATTGGCAACTGAATAATATGTCATCCATGGACACAGAGACGGAGGCTCGAGCTGTGAAAACTGATGCATCGTTTTTTACCAATTGTGAAGATATTCTAGAGAGGTTTTCTAAGTTAGATCGTGCTCTTGAGGTGGTAGCTTATATGTTGCGACTCTTTTAAATGACACATCCGTCACATGTCAAGTTACGTTTAGCGATTTTGGCATAAAAAGCTCATATTGCAGAAGAATGTCAATTGCAATCCCTTAATCCATTTTTGGAGGTTGAATGGTCGTTTGGCGAAATCTGCATCTCTGTCTTATACCGAAAAACACCCTATCATTCTACCGTATTCTTGTCGTTTATGCTTCTGCTAACAGAATTTGTGCACATACTTCCCATTCATGGCGGAAATCAATTAATGCTGAGAATTATTCGCATTGAATATTGGGTTCCTCGTTTAAAAGTCTTAGAGCGTACTGTAATAAATCGGTGCAAACGTTGTATATTAGACCAAAAACGCTCTTGCACTCAAATTATCGCGGCTCTGCCCCCAGAAAGAACTGTTTTAAGGTAGAAGGCCAATGTACGAGGCATGCGATTACGTGCGGTCGTGGTATTACCAGTGCAGAAAACGTTGGTTTGTTTACAAAAATATTCATACAAAAATATATCTGAGTAGGATATAATTAAATCTGGCAACACTAAAGGAATCTACCGCGCGGCAAAGTAGAACTATGTTCTACTTTTTGTCATTGCCGCTTGAAATATGACAACTGAAACAAGATGTGAAAAAACATTTAAATTTGTATGAAAAATTTACGGCTGGTTACAGAAATATATATAAAAGAAATAAATATAAATTTTATTTAAGATATAATTAAATATTTTGGTTTTTAATAATTAGAAATGCCGCGTTCATTGGCCTACCATAAGCAACTTCAAGCGGAAAATTAAACGGCTGACTGCCGCCCGCAATCGCATGCCGCGTACATTGGCCTGCTACCTTAAGATCAATATTTTAACACCACTGGTCTAGACTTTGCTGATTTGATATGAAAAGTTTTATTGGCCGCCCTTGTACGATAACGAAAGCATATGTGTGTATTTTCGTTTGTTTTTCTACTAAAGCAGTCCACTTGGAGGCCACAACTGACTTATCAGCAGATGCATTTTTGGCTGCTTTTCATCGTTTCATTGCTAGGCGTGGTTGTCCTCATACTATATTTTCTGATAATGGTACAAATTTTGTTGGCGCTTCTAGAGATATTGAAAGGGACTTTCGTACATTTTTGTCTGAGTGTCGTTTTATTCCCGCTGGTGCACTTCATATGGATGGACGATGGCAGGCACATTTTCGAAAAGCAGCTTACAATTTGAAGTATACCTTTGAGGAATTATCTACCATATTAGCAAGAATCGAAGCATGCCTCAATTCTCGTCCCTTGTGTCCCATATCGGACAATCCTAATAAACCTGTAGCGCTTACGCCTGGTTATTTTTTAATAACCTGTCCAATATTGGCTCCAACGGAAACAACTATTTTGGAAACTGATGATAGCATAGTAAATAGATATGGTAAAATTAGAGAATTTTCTCAAGATTTCTGTCGAAGATGGAACGAAAAATATTTGCAAAACTTACATAAACTCTATAAATGGAAGTTTCCTGAAAGGGACATACAGATAGATGACTTAGTTGCTATTCGTCATGAACAGCTTTCTACTACTTCGTGGAAATTAGGTGGGATAATAAAAACATATTCAGGGACAGATTCCCATACTCGCGTCGCGGACATACGTACTGCAAACGGCATTGTGAAGTGAGCAATCACCAAACTGGTCATTTTGACCAACTAAAAAATATAAAATTTTTTAACTTCCATTGTTTCCTAGCAATACGGACTCATTGTCGTTATTGATGTAAGAGGCTCTGTTGGAAGAGACCCCAGTTACAATGGAAGTGGCCCCTCCGGCAGTAGTTCCATCGGGCAGCGTTCCCACTTCGTTGGGCGTGGTTTTAGCAGCGGGAACTGATACTGCGGAGGCGGTTGTGATATCGGCGAGCCCAGTTTGTATCTCTGGTGCTGACATCAACAAGTCCGATACGCCTGCTGCTAAGCGGCCTAAAGCTACAGCGCCGGCCTGTAGTCTCTGCAAGAAACCGCATCCCCTGGCAGCTTGCTTCCGTTTCATGCGGCTGGCCCATGAGAAGAAACACATATGCCCAAAGTGAAAATGTATTGGGGCTTCAAACTGTTTTTCATGTGTGGTGTATCCGGGTACGGCCTCCGATTTGGGGGCATCTTCCAATGTTGTAGTTAGTCTTGTGCGTGAAGTACCTACTAATCAGAGTCACCAGTTATTTTTCGACAACTACTGCACTTCGGTACCTCTTATAGAATACGTACCGAGTCGTGGCATTTTAGCCTTAGGAACCATAAGAAACCCTAGTACCCCAAGTGCAAGCTGCCAGACGAAAATGCTCTTAAAAAATAAGACCGTGGAACGTCAGCAAACCAAGTCGGAGTTGACGTAGTTGTGGTTGCAAAACAAAACGAAATCGTTACTCTAGCACTTAACATTGCAGGAAAATTTCCAACAACCACAGCTAGGAGGTGGGACAATGCAAGAAAGCAATACATTTCTATTGAACGTCCTATTGTATTATCGGAATACAATCGGCATATGAGCGGCGTTGAACTTTTAGACTCAATAATGGGCCACTACAAAATTAAACTGAAAAGGAACGTTGCTATATAAATTTTTTTTCCATCTCTTAGATATAGCTGTGTAACGCATGGCTTCTTTCAGAATAACCGTCGCAGAAACTTTATGCAAGTATAAGACCGTTAAACGGTTGAACCGGAGAAGCGCCATTAAAATCTAGTTTAAAAGTAAAGAAAAGGCCCAGCGCTGTACGCTCCTTCCAAAGAAGAAGATTAACATTTAAGAAGTAATAAAAAATGTAATTAAATGAAAAGTGAGAAACGATATTTTAAAATTTGCTAAAAAGGGGGCTGTTGGGATCTCCCTTATAATAAATATGTAGCTTGGCGAAATTATTGGTCACCTGACGTTATTCTGTGATTACACTGCTCTGTAAACAATAATTGTTTGTCTCTACTTTCAGTAAAACTATGTGCACTATATGGATTTTGATGCGCTAAACTCAAATCCGTTTACGGCTTTTTTCCTATCAGGTCGAGATTTTTTTTAGAAATTAAGGGAGCAAAGAAGATAAGTTTAAAATACGTATTATGAGGAGTAAACAAAAACTCATTAAAGAAGAGAATTGAAGAGAAAGGAAACATTTAAAATTTAATAAGAAGCAAAATATTGAACTTATAAGTCTGTGGAAGACACACTTTAATTGAGATTAAAAATATGGTTGATAAATATATTAGAAAATTTTAAAAAGTTATTTGAGAAGTGAATTTACATAGGGAATTTCTTAATTTGTTAAAGAAGAGAATTAATTGGAAATCGAAATTTATAATAATTAAAATATTATAATTTCCTATTCTAACTTTTTATCGTAACTTCTGTATAGTTACCACTTCCGACTCTCCTTTGTCTCTCCTTTATATAAAACTATGTGCACTATATGGATTTTGATGCGCTAAACTCAAATCCGTTTACGGCTTTTTTTCTATCAGGCCGAAATTTTTTTATGGGCGTGGCAATTTTTCCCCCTAAATTAGCCAGGTACGTAGACATATTTCACACTAACTGGAGAACGAGTCATCCGATTTTACAGTATATATAGCAGTTGATTGACAATAAGTAAATCAGTTTTAATTTGAATACCGTTCGGTTAAGAGCGGCAATAATAAATAAATCTTATAATGTGCTTTGTTATTGAGTAAAGAAATAAAGCAATTAAATAATCCACAAAGCTTTCATATTACAACATGTCAGGATGGAAAAAAAACTGAGCTTAGCACATCAAAATCCTTACAGTCCACATAGTTTTATTCAAAGGACAATTTGGCTGCTGAGCAGTGTTTTCAGAATTCGAAGAAATTACTGTTATACTCGGGCGGCCAACACTCCATATAGTTATGGTTCCTGAACTTGAGAGAGAACAAGAGCATGTTGTACCAGGTGGAATTGAAAAAGCCGCTTAGTGTCCGAGAAAACTAGAGACAGGAGTCTGTGCTTTTGGGGAGAAAAGAACCTGCCACGACGGAACTGCAGAAATGAAAAAGATGTTTTAAGTGTGGCGAGAGCTCACATATTGCGAAGGATTGTCCCAAGCAGTCACAATGTGTTAAGTGCCAAAGATTTCATCACCAAGGTGGCTGTTAAGGCAAAAGACGGGCAGGCGAATATGGTTCGAAAGGATTTAGGGTTAATATTCAAAGACGTCACGATGCGAGGGATATTGGTTAACGCATTGGTCCATACGGGATGCGAATTATGTTTGATAAGAGTGGATATGCTGTTTAAGATGAGTATCGTTCTGGATTAGCTTATCCTATGCAGAATTCGGAACAGCGAAATCTTAACTATCGGTCGTTTTAGCGAAGTTGTTCACATCGACTGGTGGGCACCTTGGCCTCCGTTGTTGCTAAAACCTCAATAAGCCGAGGGTGGAAAGAATCGGTACTAAGGATGATGACTAATCAGCCCCAGCCACAAAATGCGGCCGAGGTATATATATATATATATATATATATATATATAATATAATATATGTTATATATATATATATATATATATAGATATATATATATATATATATATATATATATATGTATATATATATATATATATATATATATATATATGTATATATATATATATATATATATATATATATATATGTATATATTTATATGTATATATATATATATATATATATATATATATATACATATATATATATATATATATATATATATATATATATATATACATGTTATATATGTTATATATATATATATATATATATATATATATATATATATGTATATATATATATATATATACATATATATATATATATATATATATATATGTATATATATATATATATATATATATATATATATGTCTATATATATATATATATACATATATATATATATATATATATATATATATATAACATATATAATGTATATATATATATATATATATATATATATATATATGTATATATATATATATATACACATATATATATATATATATATATATATATAACATATATAACATGTATATATATATATATATATATACATGTTATATATGTTATATATATATATATATATATATATATATATATATATATATACACTAATATCTCGCTTTGCGACGATAATTGGTTCCCAAAAAATTCGTCGCAATCAAAACGTCGCAATTCGAGTAACCCTTTTGTATGGAATTGCACTGAAATATTAAAGATACGTTCCAATTCTAAATCAAATCGATTATTTTACTAAAAACAAAGTAATTTTTAGTTTTTTATAAATTTATTTTATATTATAAGAAATGAAAACTTAAAAAATTAAAGGAATTAATAAAAAAAAAAATTTACATATTTCAAATTTTTTTTTTTTAAATTAAAAAAAAAACAAATTCATTAAAATTAAAAAAAAAACAATTCAAAAAACAAAAATTCATTAAGACTAAAAAAAATTTTTAAATAATCTAGATTTTTAATGATTGGATGATGCAGGATGTGTGGATGTAGATGATACTGGCTGCAAATATTTTTCCAAAGTTTGCTGGATGGTTTTCTTCTTTTGTTGCAAGTAAATCTCCTTGTATTAACTTACGCAATCAGTTAAGGATCGTGCCACTTTTGAACTTCTTTCTTCGTCAGGGTCATCTTCTGTGCTCATGTGTATATTGTGTTTATCACCACTGTTAAGGTGACTTAGTTAAATGTGATAACAGTTCCTATTTACACAAATTTTATTATGAAAAACAATCCGAGAACTGTATCAACCTGATGTTAACACGTTTTTGTTTTAATACCCGTGTTACCGTTTGATTATTTTCTTCATGTCCCATTTTTCTGAATTTTTTTTCCATCATACCTAAGTCAAACTTTTATGGTTTGAATTTTATACTTAAGTACATGTGAATGTTTTTCCAATTTTTATTGGTAGCTCAAGCCTAAGCTCAAATTGTATGTGATTTGTTTATTTAATGAACATTTTATTTTTGCTATATTAATATTTATATAGGCTAATTGTTCTAACTTAGTTAAAATCAGGTTGTTACAGTTCTCGGATCGTTTTTCATAGATTCGAAACTTTTAACATTTGTTGAATCCAGTAGCTCTAAAACATTAGGTATTCAATGGAATGCTCAGTTGGATTCATTTTACTTTAAAGTGGAGCCTATTGCTGATAAATTACATTATACCAAAAGAGAGGTCTTGTCTACAATAGCTAAATTATTTGATCCCATAGGTTGGCTAGGTCCTGTCATTAATATTGCAGAAATGATTATGCAAACATAATGGCGTGATAACATTGATTGGGATGATACACTACCTTTATCAACAGAAAATGAGTGGAAAAAATTCGTAAGTTTTTACACGGAAGTAAATAATATACAAATACCACGATGGGTACAATATGCGCCTAATACTTCTGCAGAACTTCATGTTTTCTCTGACGGTTAAGAGGAAGCACAATCGGTGGTAGTTTATATTAGAATTGAGTCTCTTGGGCAGATTCATACTTATTTGCTTTCCTGTAAAACAACGGTAGCCCCTATAAACAAGATTTCTCTACCTCGTTTAGAACTTTGTGGCGCAGCGTTGGCTTCTGAACTTTTAAAAACTATTGTCAGAGAATATTGATAATCCGCTTGAACAAGTGTATTGTTGGACAGACTCTACCATTGTTCTTTGCTGGTTGAAGAAAACTTCTAGTAGCTGGACCACTTTTGTAGCCAGTAGAGTCTGTCGAATTCAGAGAATGTAAGATGTCATAATTGGTACCACGTTAGATCGGAAGAAACTCCACCGGATTTAGCGAGCACAGTTTTCCCCATCGGAATTGTCAAAAAGTGACCTTTGGTGTTATGGACCTATATGGCTGCGAAAAGAGTAAGTGCAATTGGCAACTGAATAATATGTCATCCATGGACACAGAGACGGAGGCTCGAGCTGTGAAAACTGATGCATCGTTTTTTACCAATTATGAAGATATTCTAGAGAGGTTTTCTAAGTTAGATCGTGCTCTTGAGGTGGTAGCTTATATGTTGCGACTCTTTTAAATGACACATCCGTCACATGTCAAGTTACGTTTAGCGATTTTGGCATAAAAAGCTCATATTGCAGAAGAATGTCAATTGCAATCCCTTAATCCATTTTTGGAGGTTGAATGGTCGTTTGGCGAAATCTGCATCTCTGTCTTATACCGAAAAACACCCTATCATTCTACCGTATTCTTGTCGTTTATGCTTCTGCTAACAGAATTTGTGCACATACTTCCCATTCATGGCGGAAATCAATTAATGCTGAGAATTATTCGCATTGAATATTGGGTTCCTCGTTTAAAAGTCTTAGAGCGTACTGTAATAAATCGGTGCAAACGTTGTATATTAGACCAAAAACGCTCTTGCACTCAAATTATCGCGGCTCTGCCCCCAGAAAGAACTGTTTTAAGGTAGAAGGCCAATGTACGAGGCATGCGATTACGTGCGGTCGTGGTATTACCAGTGCAGAAAACGTTGGTTTGTTTACAAAAATATTCATACAAAAATATATCTGAGTAGGATATAATTAAATCTGGCAACACTAAAGGAATCTACCGCGCGGCAAAGTAGAACTATGTTCTACTTTTTGTCATTGCCGCTTGAAATATGACAACTGAAACAAGATGGATACCATTGAAGATGAAAATTTGATTGCAGAAGTGAAAAAACATTTAAATTTGTATGAAAAATTTACGGCTGGTTACAGAAATATATATAAAAGAAATAAATATAAATTTTATTTAAGATATAATTAAATATTTTGGTTTTTAATAATTAAAAATGCCGCGTTCATTGGCCTACCATAAGCAACTTCAAGCGGAAAATTAAACAGCTGACTGCCGCCCGCAATCGCATGCCGCGTACATTGGCCTGCTACCTTAAGATCAATCTTTTAACACCACTGGTCTAGACTTTGCTGATTTGATATGAAAAGTTTTATTGGCCGCCCTTGTACTATAACGAAAGCATATGTGTGTATTTTCGTTTGTTTTTCTACTAAAGCAGTCCACTTGGAGGCCACAACTGACTTATCAGCAGATGCATTTTTGGCTGCTTTTCATCGTTTCATTGCTAGGCGTGGTTGTCCTCATACTATATTTTCTGATAATGGTACAAATTTTGTTGGCGCTTCTAGAGATATTGAAAGGGACTTTCGTACATTTTTGTCTGAGTGTCGTTTTATTCCCGCTGGTGCACTTCATATGGATGGACTATGGCAGGCACATTTTCGAAAAGCAGCTTACAATTTGAAGTATACCTTTGAGGAATTATCTACCATATTAGCAAGAATCGAAGCATGCCTCAATTCTCGTCCCTTGTGTCCCATATCGGACAATCCTA
>OY776276.1:78184965-78194965 GCA_963675445.1 Linnaemya vulpina | reverse complement strand
AATGATTATGCAAACATAATGGCGTGATAACATTGATTGGGATGATACACTACCTTTATCAACAGAAAATGAGTGGAAAAAATTCGTAAGTTTTTACACGGAAGTAAATAATATACAAATACCACGATGGGTACAATATGCGCCTAATACTTCTGCAGAACTTCATGTTTTCTCTGACGGTTAAGAGGAAGCACAATCGGTGGTAGTTTATATTAGAATTGAGTCTCTTGGGCAGATTCATACTTATTTGCTTTCCTGTAAAACAACGGTAGCCCCTATAAACAAGATTTCTCTACCTCGTTTAGAACTTTGTGGCGCAGCGTTGGCTTCTGAACTTTTAAAAACTATTGTCAGAGAATATTGATAATCCGCTTGAACAAGTGTATTGTTGGACAGACTCTACCATTGTTCTTTGCTGGTTGAAGAAAACTTCTAGTAGCTGGACCACTTTTGTAGCCAGTAAAGTCTGTCGAATTCAGAGAATGTAAGATGTCATAATTGGTACCACGTTAGATCGGAAGAAACTCCACCGGATTTAGCGAGCACAGTTTTCCCCATCGGAATTGTCAAAAAGTGACCTTTGGTGTTATGGACCTATATGGCTGCGAAAAGAGTAAGTGCAATTGGCAACTGAATAATATGTCATCCATGGACACAGAGACGGAGGCTCGAGCTGTGAAAACTGATGCATCGTTTTTTACCAATTATGAAGATATTCTAGAGAGGTTTTCTAAGTTAGATCGTGCTCTTGAGGTGGTAGCTTATATGTTGCGACTCTTTTAAATGACACATCCGTCACATGTCAAGTTACGTTTAGCGATTTTGGCATAAAAAGCTCATATTGCAGAAGAATGTCAATTGCAATCCCTTAATCCATTTTTGGAGGTTGAATGGTCGTTTGGCGAAATCTGCATCTCTGTCTTATACCGAAAAACACCCTATCATTCTACCGTATTCTTGTCGTTTATGCTTCTGCTAACAGAATTTGTGCACATACTTCCCATTCATGGCGGAAATCAATTAATGCTGAGAATTATTCGCATTGAATATTGGGTTCCTCGTTTAAAAGTCTTAGAGCGTACTGTAATAAATCGGTGCAAACGTTGTATATTAGACCAAAAACGCTCTTGCACTCAAATTATCGCGGCTCTGCCCCCAGAAAGAACTGTTTTAAGGTAGAAGGCCAATGTACGAGGCATGCGATTACGTGCGGTCGTGGTATTACCAGTGCAGAAAACGTTGGTTTGTTTACAAAAATATTCATACAAAAATATATCTGAGTAGGATATAATTAAATCTGGCAACACTAAAGGAATCTACCGCGCGGCAAAGTAGAACTATGTTCTACTTTTTGTCATTGCCGCTTGAAATATGACAACTGAAACAAGATGGATACCATTGAAGATGAAAATTTGATTGCAGAAGTGAAAAAACATTTAAATTTGTATGAAAAATTTACGGCTGGTTACAGAAATATATATAAAAGAAATAAATATAAATTTTATTTAAGATATAATTAAATATTTTGGTTTTTAATAATTAAAAATGCCGCGTTCATTGGCCTACCATAAGCAACTTCAAGCGGAAAATTAAACAGCTGACTGCCGCCCGCAATCGCATGCCGCGTACATTGGCCTGCTACCTTAAGATCAATCTTTTAACACCACTGGTCTAGACTTTGCTGATTTGATATGAAAAGTTTTATTGGCCGCCCTTGTACTATAACGAAAGCATATGTGTGTATTTTCGTTTGTTTTTCTACTAAAGCAGTCCACTTGGAGGCCACAACTGACTTATCAGCAGATGCATTTTTGGCTGCTTTTCATCGTTTCATTGCTAGGCGTGGTTGTCCTCATACTATATTTTCTGATAATGGTACAAATTTTGTTGGCGCTTCTAGAGATATTGAAAGGGACTTTCGTACATTTTTGTCTGAGTGTCGTTTTATTCCCGCTGGTGCACTTCATATGGATGGACTATGGCAGGCACATTTTCGAAAAGCAGCTTACAATTTGAAGTATACCTTTGAGGAATTATCTACCATATTAGCAAGAATCGAAGCATGCCTCAATTCTCGTCCCTTGTGTCCCATATCGGACAATCCTAATAAACCTGTAGCGCTTACGCCTGGTTATTTTTTAATAACCTGTCCAATATTGGCTCCAACGGAAACAACTATTTTGGAAACTGATGATAGCATGGTAAATAGATATGGTAAAATTAGAGCATTTTCTCAAGATTTCTGTCGAAGATGGAACGAAAAATATTTGCAAAACTTACATAAACTCTATAAATGGAAGTTTCCTGAAAGGGACATACAGATAGATGACTTAGTTGCTATTCGTCATGAACAGCTTTCTACTACTTCGTGGAAATTAGGTGGGATAATAAAAACATATTCAGGGACAGATTCCCATACTCGCGTCGCGGACATACGTACTGCAAACGGCATTGTGAAGTGAGCAATCACCAAACTGGTCATTTTGACCAACTAAAAAATATAAAATTTTTTAACTTCCATTGTTTCCTAGCAATACGGACTCATTGTCGTTATTGATGTAAGAGGCTCTGTTGGAAGAGACCCCAGTTACAATGGAAGTGGCCCCTACGGCAGTAGTTCCATCGGGCAGCGTTCCCACTTCGTTGGGCGTGGTTTTAGCAGCGGGAACTGATACTGCGGAGGCGGTTGTGATATCGGCGAGCCCAGTTTGTATCTCTGGTGCTGACATCAACAAGTCCGATACGCCTGCTGCTAAGCGGCCTAAAGCTACAGCGCCGGCCTGTAGTCTCTGCAAGAAACCGAATCCCCTGGCAGCTTGCTTCCGTTTCATGCGGCTGGCCCATGAGAAGAAACACATATGCCCAAAGTGAAAATGTATTGGGGCTTCAAACTGTTTTTCATGTGTGGTGTATCCGGGTACGGCCTCCGATTTGGGGGCATCTTCCAATGTTGTAGTTAGTCTTGTGCGTGAAGTACCTACTAATCAGAGTCACCAGTTATTTTTCGACAACTACTGCACTTCGGTACCTCTTATAGAATACGTACCGAGTCGTGGCATTTTAGCCTTAGGAACCATAAGAAACCCTAGTACCCCAAGTGCAAGCTGCCAGACGAAAATGCTCTTAAAAAATAAGACCGTGGAACGTCAGCAAACCAAGTCGGAGTTGACGTAGTTGTGGTTGCAAAACAAAACGAAATCGTTACTCTAGCACTTAACATTGCAGGAAAATTTCCAACAACCACAGCTAGGAGGTGGGACAATGCAAGAAAGCAATACATTTCTATTGAACGTCCTATTGTATTATCGGAATACAATCGGCATATGAGCGGCGTTGAACTTTTAGACTCAATAATGGGCCACTACAAAATTAAACTGAAAAGGAACGTTGCTATATAAATTTTTTTTTCCATCTCTTAGATATAGCTGTGTAACGCATGGCTTCTTTCAGAATAACCGTCGCAGAAACTTTATGCAAGTATAAGACCGTTAAACGGTTGAACCGGAGAAGCGCCATTAAAATCTAGTTTAAAAGTAAAGAAAAGGCCCAGCGCTGTACGCTCCTTCCAAAGAAGAAGATTAACATTTAAGAAGTAATAAAAAATGTAATTAAATGAAAAGTGAGAAACGATATTTTAAAATTTGCTAAAAAGGGGGCTGTTGGGATCTCCCTTATAATAAATATGTAGCTTGGCGAAATTATTGGTCACCTGACGTTATTCTGTGATTACACTGCTCTGTAAACAATAATTGTTTGTCTCTACTTTCAGTAAAACTATGTGCACTATATGGATTTTGATGCGCTAAACTCAAATCCGTTTACGGCTTTTTTCCTATCAGGTCGAGATTTTTTTTAGAAATTAAGGGAGCAAAGAAGATAAGTTTAAAATACGTATTATGAGGAGTAAACAAAAACTCATTAAAGAAGAGAATTGAAGAGAAAGGAAACATTTAAAATTTAATAAGAAGCAAAATATTGAACTTATAAGTCTGTGGAAGACACACTTTAATTGAGATTAAAAATATGGTTGATAAATATATTAGAAAATTTTAAAAAGTTATTTGAGAAGTGAATTTACATAGGGAATTTCTTAATTTGTTAAAGAAGAGAATTAATTGGAAATCGAAATTTATAATAATTAAAATATTATAATTTCCTATTCTAACTTTTTATCGTAACTTCTGTATAGTTACCACTTCCGACTCTCCTTTGTCTCTCCTTTATATAAAACTATGTGCACTATATGGATTTTGATGCGCTAAACTCAAATCCGTTTACGGCTTTTTTTCTATCAGGCCGAAATTTTTTTATGGGCGTGGCAATTTTTCCCCCTAAATTAGCCAGGTACGTAGACATATTTCACACTAACTGGAGAACGAGTCATCCGATTTTACAGTATATATAGCAGTTGATTGACAATAAGTAAATCAGTTTTAATTTGAATACCGTTCGGTTAAGAGCGGCAATAATAAATAAATCTTATAATGTGCTTTGTTATTGAGTAAAGAAATAAAGCAATTAAATAATCCACAAAGCTTTCATATTACAACATGTCAGGATGGAAAAAAAACTGAGCTTAGCACATCAAAATCCTTACAGTCCACATAGTTTTATTCAAAGGACAATTTGGCTGCTGAGCAGTGTTTTCAGAATTCGAAGAAATTACTGTTATACTCGGGCGGCCAACACTCCATATAGTTATGGTTCCTGAACTTGAGAGAGAACAAGAGCATGTTGTACCAGGTGGAATTGAAAAAGCCGCTTAGTGTCCGAGAAAACTAGAGACAGGAGTCTGTGCTTTTGGGGAGAAAAGAACCTGCCACGACGGAACTGCAGAAATGAAAAAGATGTTTTAAGTGTGGCGAGAGCTCACATATTGCGAAGGATTGTCCCAAGCAGTCACAATGTGTTAAGTGCCAAAGATTTCATCACCAAGGTGGCTGTTAAGGCAAAAGACGGGCAGGCGAATATGGTTCGAAAGGATTTAGGGTTAATATTCAAAGACGTCACGATGCGAGGGATATTGGTTAACGCATTGGTCCATACGGGATGCGAATTATGTTTGATAAGAGTGGATATGCTGTTTAAGATGAGTATCGTTCTGGATTAGCTTATCCTATGCAGAATTCGGAACAGCGAAATCTTAACTATCGGTCGTTTTAGCGAAGTTGTTCACATCGACTGGTGGGCACCTTGGCCTCCGTTGTTGCTAAAACCTCAATAAGCCGAGGGTGGAAAGAATCGGTACTAAGGATGATGACTAATCAGCCCCAGCCACAAAATGCGGCCGAGGTATATATATATATATATATATATATATATATATATATAATATAATATATGTTATATATATATATATATATATATATATATATATAGATATATATATATATATATATATATATATATATATATATGTATATATATATATATATATATATATATATATATATATATGTATATATATATATATATATATATATATATATATGTATATATTTATATGTATATATATATATATATATATATATATATATAAATATATATATATATATATATATATATACATGTTATATATGTTATATATATATATATATATATATATATATATATGTATATATATATATATATACATATATATATATATATATATATATATATATATGTATATATATATATATATATATATATATATATATGTATATATATATATATATACATATATATATATATATATATATATATATATATAACATATATAATGTATATATATATATATATATATATATATATATATGTATATATATATATATACACATATATATATATATATATATATATATATATATATATATAACATATATAACATGTATATATATATATATATATATATACATGTTATATATGTTATATATATATATATATATATATATATATATATATATATATATACACTAATATCTCGCTTTGCGACGATAATTGGTTCCCAAAAAATTCGTCGCAATCAAAACGTCGCAATTCGAGTAACCCTTTTGTATGGAATTGCACTGAAATATTAAAGATACGTTCCAATTCTAAATCAAATCGATTATTTTACTAAAAACAAAGTAATTTTTAGTTTTTTATAAATTTATTTTATATTATAAGAAATGAAAACTTAAAAAATTAAAGGAATTAATAAAAAAAAAAATTTACATATTTCAAATTTTTTTTTTTTAAATTAAAAAAAAACAAATTCATTAAAATTAAAAAAAAAACAATTCAAAAAACAAAAATTCATTAAGACTAAAAAAAATTTTTAAATAATCTAGATTTTTAATGATTGGATGATGCAGGATGTGTGGATGTAGATGATACTGGCTGCAAATATTTTTCCAAAGTTTGCTGGATGGTTTTCTTCTTTTGTTGCAAGTAAATCTCCTTGTATTAACTTACGCAATCAGTTAAGGATCGTGCCACTTTTGAACTTCTTTCTTCGTCAGGGTCATCTTCTGTGCTCATGTGTATATTGTGTTTATCACCACTGTTAAGGTGACTTAGTTAAATGTGATAACAGTTCCTATTTACACAAATTTTATTATGAAAAACAATCCGAGAACTGTATCAACCTGATGTTAACACGTTTTTGTTTTAATACCCGTGTTACCGTTTGATTATTTTCTTCATGTCCCATTTTTCTGAATTTTTTTTTCCATCATACCTAAGTCAAACTTTTATGGTTTGAATTTTATACTTAAGTACATGTGAATGTTTTTCCAATTTTTATTGGTAGCTCAAGCCTAAGCTCAAATTGTATGTGATTTGTTTATTTAATGAACATTTTATTTTTGCTATATTAATATTTATATAGGCTAATTGTTCTAACTTAGTTAAAATCAGGTTGTTACAGTTCTCGGATCGTTTTTCATAGATTCGAAACTTTTAACATTTGTTGAATCCAGTAGCTCTAAAACATTAGGTATTCAATGGAATGCTCAGTTGGATTCATTTTACTTTAAAGTGGAGCCTATTGCTGATAAATTACATTATACCAAAAGAGAGGTCTTGTCTACAATAGCTAAATTATTTGATCCCATAGGTTGGCTAGGTCCTGTCATTAATATTGCAGAAATGATTATGCAAACATAATGGCGTGATAACATTGATTGGGATGATACACTACCTTTATCAACGGAAAATGAGTGGAAAAAATTCGTAAGTTTTTACACGGAAGTAAATAATATACAAATACCACGATGGGTACAATATGCGCCTAATACTTCTGCAGAACTTCATGTTTTCTCTGACGGTTAAGAGGAAGCACAATCGGTGGTAGTTTATATTAGAATTGAGTCTCTTGGGCAGATTCATACTTATTTGCTTTCCTGTAAAACAACGGTAGCCCCTATAAACAAGATTTCTCTACCTCGTTTAGAACTTTGTGGCGCAGCGTTGGCTTCTGAACTTTTAAAAACTATTGTCAGAGAATATTGATAATCCGCTTGAACAAGTGTATTGTTGGACAGACTCTACCATTGTTCTTTGCTGGTTGAAGAAAACTTCTAGTAGCTGGACCACTTTTGTAGCCAGTAAAGTCTGTCGAATTCAGAGAATGTAAGATGTCATAATTGGTACCACGTTAGATCGGAAGAAACTCCACCGGATTTAGCGAGCACAGTTTTCCCCATCGGAATTGTCAAAAAGTGACCTTTGGTGTTATGGACCTATATGGCTGCGAAAAGAGTAAGTGCAATTGGCAACTGAATAATATGTCATCCATGGACACAGAGACGGAGGCTCGAGCTGTGAAAACTGATGCATCGTTTTTTACCAATTGTGAAGATATTCTAGAGAGGTTTTCTAAGTTAGATCGTGCTCTTGAGGTGGTAGCTTATATGTTGCGACTCTTTTAAATGACACATCCGTCACATGTCAAGTTACGTTTAGCGATTTTGGCATAAAAAGCTCATATTGCAGAAGAATGTCAATTGCAATCCCTTAATCCATTTTTGGAGGTTGAATGGTCGTTTGGCGAAATCTGCATCTCTGTCTTATACCGAAAAACACCCTATCATTCTACCGTATTCTTGTCGTTTATGCTTCTGCTAACAGAATTTGTGCACATACTTCCCATTCATGGCGGAAATCAATTAATGCTGAGAATTATTCGCATTGAATATTGGGTTCCTCGTTTAAAAGTCTTAGAGCGTACTGTAATAAATCGGTGCAAACGTTGTATATTAGACCAAAAACGCTCTTGCACTCAAATTATCGCGGCTCTGCCCCCAGAAAGAACTGTTTTAAGGTAGAAGGCCAATGTACGAGGCATGCGATTACGTGCGGTCGTGGTATTACCAGTGCAGAAAACGTTGGTTTGTTTACAAAAATATTCATACAAAAATATATCTGAGTAGGATATAATTAAATCTGGCAACACTAAAGGAATCTACCGCGCGGCAAAGTAGAACTATGTTCTACTTTTTGTCATTGCCGCTTGAAATATGACAACTGAAACAAGATGGATACCATTGAAGATGAAAATTTGATTGCAGAAGTGAAAAAACATTTAAATTTGTATGAAAAATTTACGGCTGGTTACAGAAATATATATAAAAGAAATAAATATAAATTTTATTTAAGATATAATTAAATATTTTGGTTTTTAATAATTAAAAATGCCGCGTTCATTGGCCTACCATAAGCAACTTCAAGCGGAAAATTAAACAGCTGACTGCCGCCCGCAATCGCATGCCGCGTACATTGGCCTGCTACCTTAAGATCAATCTTTTAACACCACTGGTCTAGACTTTGCTGATTTGATATGAAAAGTTTTATTGGCCGCCCTTGTACTATAACGAAAGCATATGTGTGTATTTTCGTTTGTTTTTCTACTAAAGCAGTCCACTTGGAGGCCACAACTGACTTATCAGCAGATGCATTTTTGGCTGCTTTTCATCGTTTCATTGCTAGGCGTGGTTGTCCTCATACTATATTTTCTGATAATGGTACAAATTTTGTTGGCGCTTCTAGAGATATTGAAAGGGACTTTCGTACATTTTTGTCTGAGTGTCGTTTTATTCCCGCTGGTGCACTTCATATGGATGGACTATGGCAGGCACATTTTCGAAAAGCAGCTTACAATTTGAAGTATACCTTTGAGGAATTATCTACCATATTAGTAAGAATCGAAGCATGCCTCAATTCTCGTCCCTTGTGTCCCATATCGGACAATCCTAATAAACCTGTAGCGCTTACGCCTGGTTATTTTTTAATAACCTGTCCAATATTGGCTCCAACGGAAACAACTATTTTGGAAACTGATGATAGCATGGTAAATAGATATGGTAAAATTAGAGCATTTTCTCAAGATTTCTGTCGAAGATGGAACGAAAAATATTTGCAAAACTTACATAAACTCTATAAATGGAAGTTTCCTGAAAGGGACATACAGATAGATGACTTAGTTGCTATTCGTCATGAACAGCTTTCTACTACTTCGTGGAAATTAGGTGGGATAATAAAAACATATTCAGGGACAGATTCCCATACTCGCGTCGCGGACATACGTACTGCAAACGGCATTGTGAAGTGAGCAATCACCAAACTGGTCATTTTGACCAACTAAAAAATATAAAATTTTTTAACTTCCATTGTTTCCTAGCAATACGGACTCATTGTCGTTATTGATGTAAGAGGCTCTGTTGGAAGAGACCCCAGTTACAATGGAAGTGGCCCCTACGGCAGTAGTTCCATCGGGCAGCGTTCCCACTTCGTTGGGCGTGGTTTTAGCAGCGGGAACTGATACTGCGGAGGCGGTTGTGATATCGGCGAGCCCAGTTTGTATCTCTGGTGCTGACATCAACAAGTCCGATACGCCTGCTGCTAAGCGGCCTAAAGCTACAGCGCCGGCCTGTAGTCTCTGCAAGAAACCGAATCCCCTGGCAGCTTGCTTCCGTTTCATGCGGCTGGCCCATGAGAAGAAACACATATGCCCAAAGTGAAAATGTATTGGGGCTTCAAA
>OY776276.1:78089965-78179965 GCA_963675445.1 Linnaemya vulpina | reverse complement strand
TTACGTTTAGCGATTTTGGCATAAAAAGCTCATATTGCAGAAGAATGTCAATTGCAATCCCTTAATCCATTTTTGGAGGTTGAATGGTCGTTTGGCGAAATCTGCATCTCTGTCTTATACCGAAAAACACCCTATCATTCTACCGTATTCTTGTCGTTTATGCTTCTGCTAACAGAATTTGTGCACATACTTCCCATTCATGGCGGAAATCAATTAATGCTGAGAATTATTCGCATTGAATATTGGGTTCCTCGTT
Organism: Linnaemya vulpina; assembly: GCA_963675445.1. Lineage (NCBI taxonomy): Eukaryota > Metazoa > Arthropoda > Insecta > Diptera > Tachinidae > Linnaemya > Linnaemya vulpina. Next base: position 78,179,709 of record OY776276.1, on the reverse strand, counting down.
TAAAAGTCTTAGAGCGTACTGTAATAAATCGGTGCAAACGTTGTATATTAGACCAAAAACGCTCTTGCACTCAAATTATCGCGGCTCTGCCCCCAGAAAGAACTGTTTTAAGGTAGAAGGCCAATGTACGAGGCATGCGATTACGTGCGGTCGTGGTATTACCAGTGCAGAAAACGTTGGTTTGTTTACAAAAATATTCATACAAAAATATATCTGAGTAGGATATAATTAAATCTGGCAACACTAAAGGAATCTACCGCGCGGCAAAGTAGAACTATGTTCTACTTTTTGTCATTGCCGCTTGAAATATGACAACTGAAACAAGATGGATACCATTGAAGATGAAAATTTGATTGCAGAAGTGAAAAAACATTTAAATTTGTATGAAAAATTTACGGCTGGTTACAGAAATATATATAAAAGAAATAAATATAAATTTTATTTAAGATATAATTAAATATTTTGGTTTTTAATAATTAAAAATGCCGCGTTCATTGGCCTACCATAAGCAACTTCAAGCGGAAAATTAAACAGCTGACTGCCGCCCGCAATCGCATGCCGCGTACATTGGCCTGCTACCTTAAGATCAATCTTTTAACACCACTGGTCTAGACTTTGCTGATTTGATATGAAAAGTTTTATTGGCCGCCCTTGTACTATAACGAAAGCATATGTGTGTATTTTCGTTTGTTTTTCTACTAAAGCAGTCCACTTGGAGGCCACAACTGACTTATCAGCAGATGCATTTTTGGCTGCTTTTCATCGTTTCATTGCTAGGCGTGGTTGTCCTCATACTATATTTTCTGATAATGGTACAAATTTTGTTGGCGCTTCTAGAGATATTGAAAGGGACTTTCGTACATTTTTGTCTGAGTGTCGTTTTATTCCCGCTGGTGCACTTCATATGGATGGACTATGGCAGGCACATTTTCGAAAAGCAGCTTACAATTTGAAGTATACCTTTGAGGAATTATCTACCATATTAGCAAGAATCGAAGCATGCCTCAATTCTCGTCCCTTGTGTCCCATATCGGACAATCCTAATAAACCTGTAGCGCTTACGCCTGGTTATTTTTTAATAACCTGTCCAATATTGGCTCCAACGGAAACAACTATTTTGGAAACTGATGATAGCATGGTAAATAGATATGGTAAAATTAGAGCATTTTCTCAAGATTTCTGTCGAAGATGGAACGAAAAATATTTGCAAAACTTACATAAACTCTATAAATGGAAGTTTCCTGAAAGGGACATACAGATAGATGACTTAGTTGCTATTCGTCATGAACAGCTTTCTACTACTTCGTGGAAATTAGGTGGGATAATAAAAACATATTCAGGGACAGATTCCCATACTCGCGTCGCGGACATACGTACTGCAAACGGCATTGTGAAGTGAGCAATCACCAAACTGGTCATTTTGACCAACTAAAAAATATAAAATTTTTTAACTTCCATTGTTTCCTAGCAATACGGACTCATTGTCGTTATTGATGTAAGAGGCTCTGTTGGAAGAGACCCCAGTTACAATGGAAGTGGCCCCTACGGCAGTAGTTCCATCGGGCAGCGTTCCCACTTCGTTGGGCGTGGTTTTAGCAGCGGGAACTGATACTGCGGAGGCGGTTGTGATATCGGCGAGCCCAGTTTGTATCTCTGGTGCTGACATCAACAAGTCCGATACGCCTGCTGCTAAGCGGCCTAAAGCTACAGCGCCGGCCTGTAGTCTCTGCAAGAAACCGAATCCCCTGGCAGCTTGCTTCCGTTTCATGCGGCTGGCCCATGAGAAGAAACACATATGCCCAAAGTGAAAATGTATTGGGGCTTCAAACTGTTTTTCATGTGTGGTGTATCCGGGTACGGCCTCCGATTTGGGGGCATCTTCCAATGTTGTAGTTAGTCTTGTGCGTGAAGTACCTACTAATCAGAGTCACCAGTTATTTTTCGACAACTACTGCACTTCGGTACCTCTTATAGAATACGTACCGAGTCGTGGCATTTTAGCCTTAGGAACCATAAGAAACCCTAGTACCCCAAGTGCAAGCTGCCAGACGAAAATGCTCTTAAAAAATAAGACCGTGGAACGTCAGCAAACCAAGTCGGAGTTGACGTAGTTGTGGTTGCAAAACAAAACGAAATCGTTACTCTAGCACTTAACATTGTAGGAAAATTTCCAACAACCACAGCTAGGAGGTGGGACAATGCAAGAAAGCAATACATTTCTATTGAACGTCCTATTGTATTATCGGAATACAATCGGCATATGAGCGGCGTTGAACTTTTAGACTCAATAATGGGCCACTACAAAATTAAACTGAAAAGGAACGTTGCTATATAAATTTTTTTTTCCATCTCTTAGATATAGCTGTGTAACGCATGGCTTCTTTCAGAATAACCGTCGCAGAAACTTTATGCAAGTATAAGACCGTTAAACGGTTGAACCGGAGAAGCGCCATTAAAATCTAGTTTAAAAGTAAAGAAAAGGCCCAGCGCTGTACGCTCCTTCAAAAGAAGAAGATTAACATTTAAGAAGTAATAAAAAATGTAATTAAATGAAAAGTGAGAAACGATATTTTAAAATTTGCTAAAAAGGGGGCTGTTGGGATCTCCCTTATAATAAATATGTAGCTTGGCGAAATTATTGGTCACCTGACGTTATTCTGTGATTACACTGCTCTGTAAACAATAATTGTTTGTCTCTACTTTCAGTAAAACTATGTGCACTATATGGATTTTGATTAGCTAAACTCAAATCCGTTTACGGCTTTTTTCCTATCAGGTCGAGATTTTTTTTAGAAATTAAGTTGCTCCCTTAATAAGCAGATAAGAAGATAAGTTTAAAATACGTATTATGAGGAGTAAACAAAAACTCATTAAAGAAGAGAATTGAAGAGAAAGGAAACATTTAAAATTTAATAAGAAGCAAAATATTGAACTTATAAGTCTGTGGAAGACACAATTTAATTGAGATTAAAAATATGGTTGATAAATATATTAGAAAATTTTAAAAAGTTATTTGAGAAGTGAATTTACATAGGGAATTTCTTAATTTGTTAAAGAAGAGAATTAATTGGAAATCGAAATTTATAATAATTAAAATATTATAATTTCCTATTCTAACTTTTTATCGTAACTTCTGTATAGTTACCACTTCCGACTCTCCTTTGTCTCTCCTTTATATAAAACTATGTGCACTATATGGATTTTGATGCGCTAAACTCAAATCCGTTTACGGCTTTTTTTCTATCAGGCCGAAATTTTTTTATGGGCGTGGCAATTTTCCCCCTAAATTAGCCAGGTACGTAGACATATTTCACACTTACTGGAGAACGAGTCATCCGATTTTACATTATATATAGCAGTTGATTTACAATAAGTAAATCCGTTTTAATTTGAATACCGTTCGGTTAAGAGCGGCAATAATAAATAAATCTTATAATGTGCTTTGTTATTGAGTAAAGAAATAAAGCAATTAAATAATCCACAAAGCTTTCATATTACAACATGTCAGGATGGGAAAAAAACTGAGCTTAGCACATCAAAATCCTTACAGTCCACATAGTTTTATTCAAAGGACAATTTGGCTGCTGAGCAGTGTTTTCAGAATTCGAAGAAATTACTGTTATACTCGGGCGGCCAACACTCCATATAGTTGTGGTTCCTGAACTTGAGAGAGAACAAGAGCATGTTGTACCAGGTGGAATTGAAAAAGCCGCTTAGTGTCCGAGAAAACTAGAGACAGGAGTCTGTGCTTGTGGGGAGAAAAGAACCTGCCAGGACGGAACTGCAGAAATGAAAAAGATGTTTTAAGTATGGCGAGAGCTCACATATTGCGAAGGATTGTCCCAAGCAGTCAAAATGTGTTAAGTGCCAAAGATTTCATCACCAAGGTGGCTGTTAAGGCAAAAGACGGGCAGGCGAATATGGTTCGAAAGGATTGAGGGTTAATATTCAAAGACGTCACGATGCGAGGGATATTGGTTTACGCATTGGTCCATACAGGATGCGAATTATGTTTGATAAGAGTGAATATGCTGTTTAAGATGAGTATCGTTCTGGATTAGCTTATCCTATGCAAAATTCGGAACAGCGAAATCTTAACTATCGGTCGTTTTAGCGAAGTTGTTCACATCGACTTGTGGGCACCTTGGCCTCCGTTGTTGCTAAAACCTCAATAAGCCGAGGGTGGAAAGAATCGGTACTAAGGATGATGACTAATCAGCCCCAGCCACAAAATGCGGCCGAGGTATATATATATATATATATATATATATATAATATATGTTATATATATATATATATATATATATATATATATATAATATATGTTATATATATATATATATATATATATATATATATATTATATATGTCATATATATATATATATATATATATATATATATATGTTATATATATATATATATATATATATATATATATATATGTTATATATATATATATATATATATATATATATATATACATATACATATATATATGTATATAGCCAAATTGTCCTTTGAATAAAACTATGTGGACTGTAAGGATTTTGATGTGCTAAGCTCAGTTTTTTTTCCATCCTGACATGTTGTAATATGAAAGCTTTGTGGATTATTTAATTGCTTTATTTCTTTACTCAATAACAAACCACATTATAAGATTTATTTATTATTGCCGCTCTTAACCGAATGGTATTCAAATTAAAACTGATTTACTTATTGTCAATCAACTGCTATATATACTGTAAAATCGGATGACTCGTTCTCCAGTTAGTGTGAAATATGTCTACGTACCTGGCTAATTTAGGGGGGAAAATTGCCACGCCCATAAAAAATTTCGGCCTGATAGAAAAAAAGCCGTAAACGGATTTGAGTTTAGCGCATCAAAATCCATATAGTGCACATAGTTTTATATAAAGGAGAGACAAAGGAGAGTCACACACTAATAAGTCGGAAGTAGTAACTATAAAGAAGTTACGATAAAAAGTTAGAATAGGAAATTATAATATTTTAATGATTATAAATTTCGATTTCCAATTAATTCTCTTCTTTAACAAATTAAGAAATTCCCTATGTAAATTCACTTCTCAAATAACTTTTTAAAATATATTTATCAACCATATTTTTAATCTCAATTAAATTGTGTCTTCCACAGACTTATAAGTTCAATATTTTGCTTCTTATTAAATTTTAAATTTTTCCTTTCTCTTCAATTCTCTTCTTTAATGAGTTTTTGTTTACTCCTCATAATACGTATTTTAAACTTATCTTCTTTGCTCCCTTAATTTCTAAAAAAAATCTCGACCTGATAGGAAAAAAGCCGTAAACGGATTTGAGTTTAGCGCATCAAAATCCATATAGTGCACATAGTTTTACTGAAAGTAGAGACAAACAATTATTGTTTACAGAGCAGTGTAATCACAGAATAGCGTCAGGTTACCAATAATTTCGCCAAGCTACATATTTATTATAAGGGAGAACCCAACAGCCCCATTTTTAGCAAATTTTAAAATATCGTTTCTCACTTTTCATTTAATTACATTTTTTATTACTTCTTAAATGTTAATCTTTTTCTTTTGAAGGAGCGTACAGCGCTGGGCTTTTTCTTTACTTTTAAACTAAATTTTAATGACGCTTCTCCGGTTCAACCGTTTAACGGTCTTATACTTGCATGAAGTTTCTGCGACGGTTATTCTGAAAGAAGCCATGCGTTACACAGCTATATCTAAGAGATGGAAAAAAAATTTATATAGCAACGTTCCTTTTCAGTTTAATTTTGTAGTGGCCCATTATTGAGTCTAAAAGTTCAACGCCGCTCATATGCCGATTGTATTCCGATAATACAATAGGACGTTCAATAGAAATGTATTGCTTTCTTGCATTGTCCCACCTCCTAGCTGTGGTTGTTGGAAGTTTTCCTGCAATGTTAAGTGCTAGAGTAACGATTTCGTTTTGTTTTGCAACCACAACTACGTCAACTCCGACTTGGTTTGCTGACGTTCCACGGTCTTATTTTTTAAGAGCATTTTCGTCTGGCAGCTTGCACTTGGGGTACTAGGGTTTCTTATGGTTCCTAAGGCTAAAATGCCGCGACTCGGTACGTATTCTATAAGAGGTATCGAAGTGCAGTAGTTGTCGAAAAATAACTGGTGACTCTGATTAGTAGGTACTTCACGCACAAGACTAACTACAACATTGGAAGATGCCCCCAAATCGGAGGCCGTACCCGGATACACCACACATGAAAATCAGTTTGAAGCCCCAATACATTTTCACTTTGGGCATATGTGTTTCTTCTCATGGTCCAGCCGCATGAAACGGAAGCAAGCTGCCAGGGGATGCGGTTTCTTGCAGAGACTACAGGCCGGCGCTGTAGCTTTAGGCCGCTTAGCAGCAGGCGTATCGGACTTGTTGATGTCAGCACCAGAGATACAAACTGGGCTCGCCGATATCACAACCGCCTCCGCAGTATCAGTTCCCGCTGCTAAAACCACACCCAACGAAGTGGGAACGCTGCCCGATGGAACTACTGCCGGAGGGGCCACTTCCATTGTCACTGGGGTCTCTTCCAACAGAGCCTCTTACATCAATAACGACAATGAGTCCGTATTGCTAGGAAACAATGGAAGTTAAAAAATTTTATATTTTTTAGTTGGTCAAAGTGACGTATGTCCTCGACGCGAGTATGGGAATCTTTCCCTGAATATGTTTTTATTGTCCCACCTAATTTCCACGAAGTAGTAGAAAGCTGTTCATGACGAATAGCAACTAAGTCATCTATCTGTATGTCTCTTTCAGGAAACTTCCATTTATAGCGTTTATGTAAGTTTTGCAAATATTCTTCTTTCCATCGTCGACAGAAATCTTGAGAAAGTGCTCTAATTTTACCATATCTATTTACAATGCTATCATCAGTTTCCAAAATAGTGGGTTCCGGCGGAGCCAATATTGGACAGGTTATTAAAAAATAACCAGGTGTAAGCGCTACAGGTTTATTAGGATTGTCCGATATGCGACACAAGGGACGAGAATTGAAGCATGCTTCGATTCTTGCTAATATGGTAGATAATTACTCAAATGTATACTTCAAATTTTAAGCTGCTTTTCGAAAATGTGCCTGCCATAGTCCATCCATATGAAGTGCACCAGCGGGAATAAAACGACACTCAGACAAAAATGTACGAAAGTCCCTTTCAATATCTCTAGAAGCGCCAACAAAATTTGTACCATTATCAGAAAATATAGTATGAGGACAACCACGCCTAGCAATGAAACGATGAAAAGCAGCCAAAAATGCATCTGCTGATAAGTCAGTTGTGGCCTCCAAGTGGACTGCTTTAGTAGAAAAACAAACGAAAATACACACATATGCTTTCGTTATCGTACAAGGGCGGCCAGTAAAACTTTTCATATCAAATCAGCAAAGTCTAGCCCAGTGGTGTTAAAAGATCGATCTAAAGGTAGCAGGCCAATGTACGCGGAATGCGATTGCGGGCGGCAGTCAGCTGTTTAATTTTCCGCTTGAAGTTGCTTATGGTAGGCCAATGAACGCGGCATTTCTAATTATTAAAAACCAAAATATTTAATTATACCTTAAATAAAATTTATATATATATTACTTTTATATATATTTCTGTAACCAGCCGAATATTTTTCATACAAATTTAAATGTTTTTTCACTTCTGCAATCAATTTTTCATCTTCAATGGCATCCATCTTGTTTCAGTTGTCATATTTCAAGCGGCAATGACAAAAAGTAGAACATATGTATATTTTTGTAAACAAACCAACATTTTCTGCACTGGTAATACCACGACCGCACGTAATCGCATGCCTCGTACATTGGCCTTCTACCTTAAAACAGTTCTTTCTGGGGGCAGAGCCGCGATAATTTGAGTGCAAGAGCGTTTTTGGTCTAATATACAACGTTTGCACCGATTTATTACAGTACGCTCTAAGACTTTTAAACGAGGAACCCAATGTTTAATGCGAATAATTCTCAGCATTAATTGATTTCCGCCATGAATGGGAAGTATGTACACAAATTCTGTTAGCAGAATACGGTAGAATGATAGGGTGTTTTTCGGTATAAGACAGAGATGGAGATTTCGCCAAACGACTATTCAACCTCCAAAAATAGATTAAGGGATTGCAATGAACTTTTAGAAGAAATAGATTTCTTTAATTGCAACATTTGATATTCTTCTGCAATATGAGCTTTGTATGCCAAAATCGCTAAACGTAACTTGACATGTGACGGATGTGTCATTTAAAAGAGTCGCAGCATATAAGCTACCACCTTAAGAGCACGATCTAACTTAGAAAACCTCTCTAGAATATCTTCATATTTGGTAAAAAACGATGCATGAGTTTTCACAGCTCGAGCCTCCGTCTCTGTGTCCATGGATGACATATTATTCAGTTGCCAATTGCACTTACTCTTTCGCAGCCATGTAGGTCTATAACACCAAAGCTCAGTTTTTGACAATTCCGATGGGGAAAACTGCGCTCGCTAAATCCGGTGGATTTTCTTCCGATCTAACGTGATACCAATTATGATATCTTACATTCTCTGAATCCAACAGACTCTATTGGCTACAAAAGTGGTCCAGCTACTGGAAGTTTTCTTCAACCAGCAAAGAACAATGGTAGAGTCTGTCTAGCAATACACTTGTTCAAGCGGAATATCAATTTCTCTTACAATAGTTTTTAAAAGTTCAGGAGCCAACACTGCGCCACAAAGTTCTAAACTAGGTAGAGAAATCTTGTTTATAGGGGCTACCGTTGTTTTACAGGAAAGCAAATAAGTATGAATCTGCCCAAGAGACACAATTCTAATATAAACTACCGCCGCTTGTGCTTCCTCTTAAGCGTCAGAGAAAACATGAAGTTCTGCAGAAGTATTAGACGCATATTGTACCCATCGTGTAACTAATAAGTTACTTCCGTGTAAAAACTTACGAGGTTTTTCCACTCATTTTCCGTTGATAAAGGTAGTGCATCATCCCAATCAATGTTATCATGCCATATTGTTTGCATAATCATTTTTGCAATAGTAATGACAGGACCTAGCCAACCTATGGGATCAAATAATTTAGCTATTGTAGACAAGACCTCTCTTTTGATATAATGTAATTTATCAGCACTAGACTCCACTTTAAAGTAAAATGAATCCAACTGAGCATTCCATTGAATACCTAATATTTTAGAGCTACTGGATTCAACAAATGTTAAAAGCTTCGAATCTACTAAATACTCTGACGGAAGACCATTCAAAATCTCTGTAGCATTAGAAGTCCATTTTCTAAGCTCAAATTTTGCTGTAGATGAAACATTTCGTAGTTAATCCCTAGCCTTCAGAGCAGATGAAATATCATGAGCATCCGTTAGTACGTCGTCAAGATACATAGAGTTGCGCAATATATTTGCCGCAAGAGGATATTCATATTCTGAATCATCTGTTAATTGTAAAAGTGTCCGTATCGCCAGATAGAGAGTACAATTTACCCCAAAGGTTACAGTCTGTAACTCATACGTTTTGACCTCCTCCGTCGGAGAAGATCGGAATAGTATACGTTGATACGGAGTATGAGCAGGGTCAAGACGAATTTGTCTATACATTTGCGTAATGTCGCAATTAAACACATATCCAAAGAGCCTCCAACGTAGAATTAAAAGCACCAAATCAGATTGCAATGTTCGATGTCTTATTTGATGCGTTAAATACGACACGCAATTTCGTAGTTTTCCTGTCAGGTTTAATAACAGGATGATGAGGAAGATAACACGAAACCACTTTTTTGCTAGAAGTATTTTCCAACACAGATCTAATATAGTCTAAAAGACTATATTCATGAACCACATTATCATATAATGTTTTTAATTCAGGTTTGCGCAGAAGAGAAAATTCGTTTCTCAAGATTTGTGCCATGACATTCTGTTTTGAAAAGCCCAAATTGATTGACTAGATATCGGCTTTCGGATTTGCGCCGCGTTGTTCTCCGATAATTCTATCAAAGGGTGTTCAAACCTTGCGTTTTGGCGTTTCTTCCAATTCCCAAAACCTAACAAGATTTCTATTAAGTTTATCTTCCGGCAAAGGTTCTACTCTTGTAGAATGTATTTAGTGCTGTTTTCTGTGTAGAATTATAATTCCTATGTTTTAAGTTTAACCTATGTCCAGGCAATCTGGTCCTAATTTTATTTTGTGTTTTACCTATATAAACTTTATTACAAATTTCATTTGGGAGATTCACACTGAAGTCATAAAGTCATAAGTCGAAAAATAATATCACGATATATATGACTAGTGTGAACAACCCGCCATAACTCGGTCTGCTAAATAAATTTGTGTATAGAATACAAAATATAAGACGTTTGGGGCACTTGAGAATTAAAATATCCTTAGCATTATCCTGGGACATATAATCCCATTAACGCTTTTCGGTGGGACATTACGCATCAAATTTGTATTTGTAAACCTTTTTGGGATCATATATTTCACTGGAAAATAAAAGGCGCGTAATTTTGTTTATTCAAAAAGTGAAAGATTTAATATATAAAGGAAAAGAAGGAGGCAATTGTTGTTGTTTTCATATATAGTAATTTATCGCTTTACAATATTAATTATTATATATTTGTGTTGAAAACTCCATCTGGTTTTCAATTGTCCTTAAAATAATTGTGACGTTTGCTTGGATTTATTTTCGTGATCAATATATTACGTACTAATAAAATCAATCGTGCGTATTATTTATGTGGACGGACGGAATCTTAGAATAATTTTAATATTCAATTTCTTATCGGTGAATTTCTAAACAAATACTTGATAAAATTGCAAATTTAAATTAAAATACCCAAAGAAAACTGCTTCGAAAAAATACATAAGTACATTTATAGTGTTGTGATATATTGTTGGTGTAATAAATAAAACACATAAATTTTTTTGATTCTCTATTTAATTTTTCTTACTTGTGGAATTTAGCACTCTATAATCGGTCAAATTAGTCGAGATAGATTTTGTGTTGAATTCGTGTGAATAAATTTCATTAAAATTAAATTTTATTAAAAAGTAAATTTGTATCACAAAGTATAATGACGTCGATTTTAAAGAAATTTATCCGTATATCAGATGCACTGATTAAATTCGAAGCAAAATTTAATGAAACATGCGAAGATTTGCACACTGTATATGCTTTGGAAATTCACCGTGAAGAATCAAAAAAATTGTGGGAGATAGTAAAAGTGGTTTATAAGGACTGCCTGGATGATTTCGATAATAATCCAAAGACAGATTCTACTGACTTTGCAACCACAACGGCTAAATATGACGCTTCTTACGCAGCTCATTTAAATTGTTTATCTTTAATTAATGAAAAAGTGAGTAGTTTTGAAAGTGTACCGAAAGTGAATGTTTCGATGACGAAGAATTATAACGTGAATATTTCTGACCATAATCTCACCTTACCTCCGTGTGATGTAAGCACATTTGAAGGTGATTATATTTCGTGGCCTTTTCACTGCTTTATATATAAATAGTTCGCGTTTGAGTAATATAGAGCGGTTTTGTCATTTGTTACGGAAAATACCCGCTTAGTAATGAGGGATTTGCTATAGCTTGGCAAAATTTAAAAGACGCATATGAAAATCCTCGCATGCTTGTGAATAATCAATTGAAAATTTTGTTCAAGGTTCCTTCATTTGACAAAGAATCTAGTGATGGTCTCAAAATTTTGCAACTAGGTGTCAATAATTGTTTGACTTCGCTAGCAATATATAAAGTTTGGACAGAAAGTTGGGATCCAATCCTGATTATTATGTGAACGTTTGCCCACGTCCACTATTAGTTTTGGTCAGAAAGGATTCAAACTTTAGAATGTGTCCGCGATCTTAAAGACTCATCGGTAGGGAAACCTTCAGTACAGAAAACCAAAGTTTATGTATAAAATTCTAATTCAAATGTAACTTATTGTGTTCTTTGTCGTACTTCAGGACATTTTTTGAGAACATGTAAACAGTTTAAGAGTCTTTCAATTTCGGAGAGGTTCTCAACAGTAAGGAAATATTATTGTTGTGTTAATTGTTTGTCTCGAGAACATGAAGCAAAAAATGTAAAAGTGCTTTTAATTGCACGACGTGTAATAAAAGGCGTCATTCTTTATTGCATCGTGAAGCATTTACTATTGAAGGTTCGTTAGACATAGCAAAGCGAGATAATTCAACAATTTGCAAATTCTTCTCTAGTATCTACCTCTAGGAGCTTGTCAAATCGACAAGATTTCTACGTTACTCAAAACCGTAAAACCGCTATGGTGAATATTATTCATCCGTTTATGACGTACCCCGCGCGGGCTCTTATTGACCCGGCTTCAGAAACGTCGCTCATTTCTGAAAAACTAAAAAATCGTTTGAAACTAATTACACATTCGACGAATGTTGAAGTTTCAGGTATTAACCAAACAGTTTTTTCTCGAACTAGAAAAGTTTTTCCTTTAAAAATTAGTTCGTTTAAAGATCAGACTCTTGTCTTGGAAACAATGACCTTTGTATTCCCAAACATTTCTTGTGCATTCCCATCTTTCTTAATCGGGCCAAGTCTTCGAAATAAATTTTCAACTTTGCAGTTGGCCGACCCTCATTTTTATCAATCAAAACCGGTTGGTATATTACTGGAGGCTGATATATATCCGCAATTAATCTTGAACGGGATTCAAAGAAATGGTTTCGAAACATTAATACCTCAAAATACTAAATTTGGATGGATCATCACAGGATCTGTTTTAGACACACCAATTAACCCCAAACGTCTTATATTTTTGTATTCTAATTGTATTTATATATACAAATTTATTTAGCAGACCGAGTTATGACGGGTTGTTCACACTAGTCATATATATCGTGCTATTATTTTATGACTTTATGACTTCAGTGTGAATCCCCCAAATGAAATTTGTAATAAAGTTTATATAGGTAAAACACAAAATAAAATTAGGACCAGATTGCCTGGACATAGGTCAAACTTAAAACATAGGAATTATAATTCTACACAGAAAACAGCACTAACTTTAAATTGTCGTGATTCAGATCACTATCCAGATTTTAAAAATATATTAATTTTAAATTCTGTAAATAGGTATAGAAAATAGGTTTGAAATGTTATAGATAATATATGTATCATTAGATAAAAGAATTAATTTTAAAGCTGATACTGATAGTGTAGCACAGAATGTAATGATGCTTTTAATAATTTTTTTTATTAACAGATTATGTATGGCAAGTCATAATACAAAAAAGAGGTATAGCTGATCAACACAATATATTCGGATGTCACCATGTATGTCTTACAAATACAACGGTAACATTCATAAAATTTGGACGCGAAAAAAATATAGCAGAGAAAAAAATAAGCAAAGTAGATATTTTACTTACTACTATTCGCAGGTAAGTTCTATATTTGCGAAATATTCTTAAATATCTGAACACGTTCTAAAACCACTATAGTATCTAAATATTAGACGGAATGCTCCAATCTCTATCTTTACCAAAAAGTTGCAATCAATATAGAAGTTTTAAATTAGTAAAAGAAATTTCATACAATATTAAGGAAATTTAAGAAAAGTAATTTAGAAATATCAAAGTTCGACAGGGCTTAGTAATCTTCCCAAAATACTTCATTTATTCCCAAAATAAACCTCATTATCAGTTTCAACTTTGTAAAAAAAATTTTATAAACTTAAACTCCTTCGAAATTTATCATTCGACATATTAAAACTATTATTAATGAAAATGATTTGAGAAAATCATATTATAATAAGTATAGTATGATATGAGACTCATACAACCGAAACCCAAAATGCTACATTTTTCTATAATTATAAATCCATCAGTTAACAATGAAAGTTTTTGTTGGCAAAATGAAAAATAAAATCTAAACTGATCTCTTATGTGATTTTTCAAAAATCATTCGTAAACTCTAAAATGGTTTATAAAAATCTTTGCATAAGATGGGAGGTTTGAAACTTTTCCTAAGTGTGGTTGAAGGAAAGACTATACATAGATTCATTAAAAATGTTGCACTGTGAACATTTTACATAAACAGACATATTAAGTTAAATCGAATTCAGATTCATAGGCTAATTTTTCGAACTTAATTTAAATCTCAGAAAGACATGATGATAAATATTCCAAGGCATAAAGGAAAGTCAACATCAGTTTTATCCAACTTACACAGCAGAGCAGAACAGCTGTTTTCGAAAGTCGCAACACTTTCATCATTAGTGCTCATGTGTATATTGTGTTTGTCACACTTTTTAGGTGGCTTAGTTGAATGTGATAACAGTTCGTATTTACACAAATTTTATTGTGAAAAAGAATCCGAGAACTGTATCAACCTGATGTTAACACGTTTTTGTTTTAATACCCGTGTTACCGTTTGATTATTTTCTTCATGTCCCATTTTTCTGAATTTTTGGTTCCATCATACCTAAGTCAAACTTTTTTGGTTTGAATTTTTTACTTAAGTACATGTGAACGTTTTCCAATTTTCATTGGTAGCTCAAGCCATAGCTTAAATTTGTACTTAGTGATTATTTTAACGAACATTTATATTGCTATGTTAAATCGAATTGAGATTCATAGGCTAATTGTTCGAACTTAATTTAAATCTCAGAAAGCCATGATGATAAATATTCCGAGGAACAAAGGAAAGTCAACATCACCAAATACAAATCGAACGTTATTTTAGGGCAAATATACTTTTTTGTTGTATAAATAAAAGTATTTGGCTTCACGCCGAAGTCATGATTCTGTTAGATCTAATAAGAGGAAGATAAAATAAAAGACATGTAAACATAGTACCTATTTTGTATAATATTTGACTTAAATTTTTATTGAAATTAGTGTTTTGAAATTTTTACTTAATGAAAATTATTTGTTCATAGGGCATCTAAAATTCGACGGCAGTCTTATTCAATTAAAAATCTGTACGGTTTTGCTACGGCAACACAAAGTCCAATTTGTTTTTCATACAATACGTGATAATAGTTTTCAAATTTGTAGACCTCAAAAAACACAATATATAAACGTTTATTTACGTTGTTTATTACTAATCGTACTATCTGTAGTATTTAGTTTTAGCTTAAAATCGAAGGCTGTGGTTAATAATTTTTTTTTACAGTCACAAGAAATTAATTGCTTTTTAAATGCTAGTTTATTAAGAAAAGGCTTGATCACATAATATGTATAATTAGTACATTATCTGAGAGCAAATTTGTTTGCTTGGTGAGCAAAATATTGGCAATGTAAACACACATTCCTAAACAATGTTCGTAAATATGAATTGCTTTTGCTGAGAGTTTATTTCCATTTTGCTCTCCATTAATGCGAATTCTATTTTATAGCAGTGCAACATCTCTATAAATTTATAGACTTTGTTTGAAGTCTACTGATGATTTAGTAAAAGCTTCAATAAAATGCACACATATATACATTGCTTAACCACACAACAAATAAATTTCGTTTATAATAAAATTATACCAATATGTTATATACTAAATTTCTTAAAAAATAATTTTAGGTTTTATTTTTGTGTAATGTGATATGTGCCCATTAGTTAATCCACTCTTTTATAACTACTTAAATTAAATAACTTTGGGACTCAATTTAAAACATATCTATATAATGAGATGGAAAACCCCATAAACAAGGCATTAAAGAAATTGGCGGGTAATATGGCATATCATAAAAAACTACGCGACCATGTTCTTTAAATTTGTAAAAGGTGTTTTTTAAATTAAATATATAAATTTTATTTCAATACAAAGAAAAAATAAGTTTGGAGGCTTTGGTATTACGTTCGCCCTACTCCCGAGCTAAATTGAGAACTTAAATCTCTTGCATGTGACTATAGTGACTACCTAGTACAAAATGAACTGTTTTAACTACTGATTATTTTATTTATTTTAAAATACGCCAATACTATGTGAAGTTATGAATTTGAATCTACTCGGTCCAATGACAAGCCGATTTCGACCCACATCTACCTTTACCACATTGACCTAGCTTATTAAAATAATTATTAATTTAGAGAACCAGACTGTATATCTAGTCTAACTGCAGAAATTTTTATAAAAAATCACACAAAAAAAATTTACGCCTGGGTTTGAAATTATTCATCGTGATGAGATGTAATACGTAACTACACTCACACTCATAGCTTCTTGAGAGCATTTTACTTTTAAGCTTAGTGCCGTTATTTATATATTCTTATACCACATAACCCGAACTTTCTCTTTAAAATATTTTTTTAAGTATTTCTAAGCATATCGATAAAATTTGTATAAGATTGAATACCACACTAAGAGGATTATTTAACACTCCATGCTCTAGGCTTTAAAAGTATGTTCGGATACTAACAACCCCATTCGATGAAAAATTCATTTGGTTTTTAATAGTGTCGTTAGATTTTTATATAATTGGGAACTATCTCGCATTTCGTTGTAGATTTTATAAGATTTTCTTTTGAAATTTTATTACGTTAATAATTTCTGTGCAATAAGAATAAAATTAAAATACAGAATTTAATCTCCCCGATTTACAACATCAAAAACTCAGAGGAATCAAAAGATAAATTAAAAAATTTTAGTTTGGATGAAGATGATATTGTGGTTTCGACGTGGTATCGATATAGCGATAAGAAACATACTATACAAATGGAATAAACTTAAAGAAATTAAGACAATACAAAAAACACAATTTGTAAAACTTCTTCAGTTTTGTCTAAAAGATAATTATTTCAAATTTGACGGCAAAATATTTACCCAACTATATGGAATGCCGATGAGCAACCTCTTATCGCCAACAATTGCAGACATTGTACTTGACTCTCTTATCAACGACGTGATGGAACAATTAAAATTAAAAAATGTATCGATAAAATTTATTACAAAATATGTTGATGATCTTTTTGCAATAATAAAAATATCTGACGAGACAACAATACTAAATGCATTCAATGCATACCAGAATAGGATACAATATACAGTAGAAAATGAGAAAAATGAAGAAATAGCCTATTTCGACGTAAAAATAATAAGAAATAAGGATAAATTATTAACAAACTGGTATACAAAGCCAACATCATCAGACAGGATCATAAACTATCACTCAACACAACCACACAAAATGAAATTAAACACAGCAACTAATTTAATCACCAAGGTCCTAAAAATAAGTGGCAGAAGATTTATGAGCACCAATATTGACAAAATAAATAACTTACTAACTAAGAATATTTATAACAAACAACATCATCAACAAAACGTTAAAAACCCACAATGAAGAAAAACCACCACAGACAAACATAACAACTAAATTCTACAGTGTACCATATATACCTAAACCAACAGAGATGGTCACCTTATAAAGTACTTTACCAGAAGAACAAAAATAAACAATAACATACAAATTAAACAGAACTCTCAGACACAAACGAAAAATCAAAAATAGAAAAACTAAAAATTTATAATGTTGTTTATTGAAATTAAATGTGAGGGAAATCAAAAGGAGAAATGTGATAAAGTGTATATTGAGACAATGAAGAGAAAATTGGGTACAAGAATAAAAGAGCATGAATCGGACATCAAGAAAGAAAAAGAAACAACAGCACTTGCATATCATGCAAAAGAGAAAGATCATAAAAAGAATTTAACAATGTTAAAATTTGAAATAAAGAGAAAATGACAAATAAATGTTTCACTATAGAGAGTCTACGCATCCAAGAAAAAATACACAGGACAAATTATAATTATATTGAAGACAAGGATAACACAAAGCTCCAGTACTCAATTTTCATAACTTGAATTAGTTAAAGATCTCTGGTAATAGTATTAAGTAGACCATTGATTTTTGTTGTGTTGTACCAAATTATTTATTTAATTATATATTTATTATACATATCTGTATCGTCTAGTCCAGTATTATGATGATAAATATTAAAAATAAATAATTTGACAATAAAATAAATCTTAAGTTAATAATCTGTGATATACCAAGACATTTAAACTATTTTATATTATATTTATACATATTTTTTGTGCTAGATACATACACATATAACAACAAATATATAAAACCCCTGAAGAAATTTTTAAAAAACAAACGAAACGTTGGGTAAAAATTAATATGACATAGTGTTAATTCATATTAAGTGATAGATATTATTGACCACAAAGCCCGTTGGATTTATCCCCATCATAATAAGTAATAAACAATACAGATTGGTCACAAAAAATAAAACTTAAGAATAAAAGTATTTGAAGTTGCTCATAGTTCGTTTAAGCTTAGACTATAGTTGTAATTGTGGAAATTAGCATTAAAACTTTTGTTTTCCCCCTTTTAACTGTTATCTGCTTTAATTAGCCTTAATAAAATAATTATAAGATCTAAATTTTATATGTTTACGAGTATGTTTATACGAGGTCTAAAAAATAACAGTTATTTTTAAATTTCCTGAGTTACGTATGTTCGATTATCTAATTTTTTTTTTTTGTTATGTTAGTACACATGTCTATGTGCTAGTAATATCAGCCATTTTGGAGCGTCAGTTTGTTTTTGACAGATAAAAAGGTTAGTCGTGTTTTGGTATGCTCTTCGATTCGAAAAAATGGATCAAAGAAAATGTATTGAGGTTTGTGTAAAAATGAAATTAAATGCGGAAGGACATTTGAAATGTTGACTGCGGCGTTTGGCGAGCCTACTATGAGCAGAACACAAGTTCAATTGTGGTATAACCGGTTTAAGGAATGCCTAGAGTCAATGACGATGCTCGTAGCGGTCGCCCGAGCACGTCAACAACCGACCAAAACATTCAAACAGTGAAGAAACTGATTTTGGATAATCGTCGAATCACTATCAGAGAGGTTGCTGATGATGTCGGCATATCGTTCGGCTCATGGCAAGCAATTTTTACGGATGTTTTAGGCATGAAATGTGCTACAGCGAAAATTGTTCCAAAATTATTAAATTTTGAGCAAAAACAACGTCGTATGGACATCGCTCAGGAGCTGTTGAACATTGTCATCGACGATCCAGATTTCCTCAAAAAGGTCATAACTGGAGACGAATCATGGGTGCATGGCTATAACATTGAAACCAAAGCCCAATCATACCAATGGAAGTGTCCAGGAGAGCCAAGACCGAAAAAAGTTCGTCAAGTTCGGTCAAATGTGAAGGTTTTGCGCACTTTTTTCTTCGACTGCAATGGCGTGGTGTATCATGAATACTTGCCACAAGGTCGTACGGACAATAAGGAAGTTGAAGTTATGCGCCGTTTGCGCGAAGCAATTCGTCAAAAATGCACAGAATTGTGGAAAAAACAATCATGGATTTTGCACCATGATAACGCACGGTCAAAAACAAAACCGTTATCATGCCTCAACCACCGTATTTACCGGCTTTGGCCCCCGCAATAAGATAGTAATTATAAAATGAGTCATTAAGGACTCCTGATGCATATGTTAATATATTGAGTCATTAAGAACTCCTATATACTGTATAATTATATATATGTATATACCTTTATAATTTTCTTTTAAATAAGTGAGCTAGGTAGGAGTCCTGTTGGTTTTTATGAATAAGTAGGCGAGGAAGGACCCCTGTTGATTTCGATTAATATTGAGAGGACTCCTGTTGATTGGTATTCGTAGTGAGCCATGAAGGACTCCGGTTGCTACGGAAAAAGGTAATTAGTAGAAATAAATTGATCTAGTGGTTCGGAATTATAATTGATGTAAAACAACAAGTCTAGTGATTGGGCGCGTAGTTATACCGTGTTGCGTGCGAATTTCACCGACTCCAACGCGACCGTCTCTACCTGCGTAAATTTGTATTATGATTCCTAAGTTGCAGGTAACTGATTGTTTTTAATGACAATTAAGTCATTCACTGCAATTTCTCTTTGTGGATGTTTCCACTTATATCGTTAACTAATTCTACGAGATATTTCTCTTTCCATCTTTTACAAAACTGATGAATTAAAGCTTTGACTTTCCGATATATATTGACAGTACCATCTAGGCTATGATATATATGAACATGCAGCCAATTATGATATCCTGTAGACACAGCGGTACCAATATCGTAGAGTCCAGTCAAAAAATCATCCACGTACATTCCTTTTGTGAGAATATTCGTTGACATGGGAAACGTTTCACCACAATCCTTTGTCAATTGTAATAATGTCCGAATTGCCAAGTAGGGAACCTAATTTAATCCAAATGTTAACGTTGTCAATTCGTATCCCTTTGTGATCTCGTCAGGTGAGCTTCGATAAATAATTCGTTGCAACGCTGTATGAGACGAATGAATCCGAATTCGCCTATACATTTTACAGATATATCAATTAGAACCGCCAACGCAGAATCAAAGTAATTAAATCGGACTGTAAGGTAGATCTTATAAACAGACGGTCGTTTAAAATACTTACATTTGAAGTCTGATCTGATGAATTAAAAACTAGTCTTGATTTGGTAGTTTTTGGTTCAGGCTTAATAACCGGGTGATGTGATAAATATCATGAATTAGTGATGGCTTGATTAATGAATTTAATGGGTTGGATATACCATAGCTTTATATATTCCATTATGACTTCATCATACATGCCTTTAAGTTCCGGTTTTCGCAAAAAGAGAAGATTCAATGCAAAAGAATTTTTTCGTAGTACTGGATTGCAATATGCCCATGATTAATTCATGAGAAAACTCTGGCTTAAAGGGTGATGATACATTATATTTACCTGTTGAATCTACAGATGCGGTAAAACTTTTAACTGAATTATTTTTTGGCAAATTTATGAGCCCTGTCAAAATCCAGCCAAAAACTGTTTTTGAACCTATAAGAGATCCACAAATATTGCGGCGAATTTCACCCAGCATTATACTTGAATATAAGCCACCTCCTAATAATGTATCAACAGGACTGCTTTTATAAAATTTAATATCCTCTAATTGTAAATTGTTTAACGCACCACTTATTGCTGAAGGACAAACAAATGATGGCAAGTTTTGCGAAACTGGGAGTAAAACGAGAGCATATGTGTCTAAATCAATGAAGAAACAATTCTAATTAGATTTTCGTAGATGTAGTAGAAACATTTTTATCCACGCCAAAATATATACATTCGTGGAATGTGACGTAGGTCTTTGATTTCGCAGGCGTTCTGAAATAAAGAAAGCTTCTGATGCTGGATCAATCAATGCCCTTACTGGATACGTAATATCCTGACATATGATTGATATCATAGCAGTGCCCAATAACACAGACGAATTCTGCGAAATATGAAAAACTTTGATTGCCGATTGAAGTTTATGGAATCTGCTGATGTCGTTGGTCTATTGTCAAATGAACAATAATCCGGATTTAAATTCATAGCATTTGAAGCCGATATGTTTGCAGAATTATTGGTAGTGTTAACTGTAAACTCTTCGCGATGAAGCATAGTGCGATGTTTTTGATTGCACTTAAAACATAGATGATCATTTGCACAATCTTTGACCACATGAGATTTCGACAAACAGTTGACACAACAATGATATGTCTTTATAGTAGGATATCTCATTACCCGATAAATGCCTAAATCGGCGACAAAATCTTAAGACATGATTTTGTTTTGGACATAATATGCAAGTAATTATAGAGCTCTTAGTAGAAACATGAGCCTTTACTTTTCTTTCACCAACTTTCTTTTCATTTTCCGAGTTAGTAAGATTACGTATGCAATCCAATTTTTGAATTCGTTCTGTCAAGAAAATGCCTTGTTCCCACAGCGTAACTGTTTGAGAAGGTAGACGTTGAATACAAATAAAGACTACAATTGGATCCCAATATGTTGTACCAATTTCATAAATTGACAGGGAAGTCAACAATCCATCCAATATTAGTAATACTGAGTGACATAGCCGCTCAATATTACTAAGTCTCGAATTGTTGACGTGTAGAGCGGAAAATAAATCTTGAAATGTGGGTCATGACAAATAATCACCAGTAAACATCTTCACAGTCCATGGCTTAAAGAATGAGTTGAAATATCACCTATACTATTATCTGACTACATATCATTTTGTTTTTATCTAAAATGTCGCATTCGTGTTTTTTCCTTCTTAGGTTTCCTAAGAATTTCACAAGGTGCAAAAGTATGGATCACTTTTAATGTAACAAAACGACTTAAATGATGAACTGTTTTGACTTCGCGCTCGATTATAGGTATTTTCTTTTATCAACCACTTTTGTTTTACATGTACACTAAAAATACAAACTAAATATATACATATATAAGTATGAACGTATACCCGAATAAGTTACCAAATAAACAAAAACACAAGAGTTCAAAAAATAAATAAAAACACAAAATTAAATTAATATTACCTCATAAAGGTGTATTTTCGATGACAAAAGTATTATACAAAGTGTACCCATTAGATGACTTAAGTTATAATAATATATAAGGTATATCTATTTTTTGTAAAAGTGGCGCAAAAGCACTTAAGTACTGGTAAAGGTATATTTGCTGAAAACCACAAAGGTTTCCAGCAAGGCTGAAACAAAGATTATTTAATCATATTAATGGCGTTTTCTTTTCTGGAAAACATGTAACATTTTTTCACTTATTTTCTAAGAGGAGGGCAGTTTGGAGGAGTTTTAAAACTCCTTAATTTCATATATCGGAATGTTGCCATTTTTTGTTAAAAAGTGTAAAAAATTTGCAATCTCTTCTAGAAAAGAAATTAACATAAGTAAAGTAAAAAACAGTAGAACCGTGGATTAATGACTTCGTACTTAAACAAATATTATAAATAGAAGAATTTTCCGTAGTGACAATTTAGGTTTTAAATGGGTTAATTTTACTTTGTTTGGAGTTTATCCGTTAAATTTTCTGCTTCGTACACATATTTAGTATTTTTAACTGACACAAAGTAAACTGTAGTGGAAAAAAATCTTTCGAATTTATCAATAAAATACATATGAGATGAAAGCTGACACTCCCACGATTCCAGACGTGGTTTGGTTTTTCATGTGCGTTACACATATGAAAATTTACACGGCCTTAAAATCTAATTATTTTCATAATTTTTTCATAACTTTTGAGTAACAAAAAATGGGGTTGGAAAAATTAATATAAAGAATTCATTTTTCAATAAAAATGCACGCAATTATATCGACATGCGCCTTCTTATAGTGTAGATTCTTTGATTATGTATATTAGTATGATCGTTTACAAAATTAAATATTTAATTGAAACGAATGCTATAGTGTTTAGCACTGAACAGCAGTTAGAAGCATACATAAATGTTATGAAAATAAAAATATGTGTTGGTATTCATATTGAAAATCTGCGTACTGCTCGAAAGCAACCAACACATATTTTTATTTTCATAACATTTATGTATGAATATATATATATATATATATATATATATATATATACATATATATATATATATATATATATATATATATATAATGTATATATATATATATATATATATATATATATATAATTTATATACATATATATATATATATATATATATATATATAATTTATATATATATATATATATATATATATATATATATTCTTGTGTATAATATCTTAACCTTTTTTCTTTTAATAATTAATAGATTTGTTTGAGTTGTGAGGTTATTTTATATTAATATATACATTTCGATATTTCGAATTTAATTAGCTTCTTCAGGAAATTATTTTCTATTGTCAAAAAAAATTTTTTTTTTCTTTTCAAAATGATAATGAGGATTGTTATATGGTGTATATATAGGTACAACTAAGAATTAATTAAAAACTAGAATAGCAGGACATAAGACTGATCAAAGATATAGAGATATAAATTCACAGAAAACAGCATTATCTTCACATTGTGCTAGATTTGATCATTATCCAAACTTTGAAAATGTTTCGATATTAAACACAGAAAATAGTTATAAACGTAGATTTATGTTAGAAATGTTACACGTAATAAATACACCAATCACAAAAATGGTAGCTTACAATTATAGACACGTAGTTAATAAAAGATAGAATTTTACATTTAAATGTACATAGGTTTAAATATTTTGTTATTGTTCACATATTTTAAGCTCAATTAAAATTTGTTTGAATTTTTCTAAAATTTGTTGATTAATATGTGTATATATTTATATATACATATGTTTTATGCATGTTGATTGTATATGCTTATGAAAAACATATGTATATATGAATATGTATGTATATATACATATGTAAAGTTAAGAAATGTTAAGAGAAAAATATTTTTGAATTATATATACATGTACATACACACAATGTTTAATATTTTTTTATAATTTGTCTTTTAAATTTATATAAATTTGTTTATAAACTTCTTAAATTTGGTTTTAAGATATGTATATATAAATAGGATTGAAAATTCATTTTATAAATGTTTCTGTTTTAAGTATATATGCATGTATAGATTTAAATTGCTTAATATTGTTCCTATATTTTAAATTTTGCAAAAATTTTGTTTGAATCTTTTTGTATTTTGTTGACAAATAATTTTCACATTTTTGTTTCAGAAACAAAAATAATTTTTTCACATCAAATAAAAAACAAATTTCCTGAAGAAGTCACACAAAGGAGTGACGAAATATTGAAACACAATTTATAATTTAATTTAAAATATATGTATATATAAATAAAAAATTTATACAAAAATGTTTATATTATATATCATAGTAATATATGGCATCATCGCACCTGTGCTGAGAGATACATTTTAGTTTATGCAACAAAAACACAAGTATTATTTACCCTACATTAATTTACGCAGCAGTAGTTTTCGCTTCCGACAAAAGGTCCATTCTATGCAACATAGAAGTACCGGAACAATAACAATTTTTTGCAAAAAATAATAACAGATTCTGCCTTACAAGTTTCATTGTTGAATGTTCTAGGCAAACTAACCAATTTTTTGTTTTATTCGAACAAATAGCTACACAAGGCATGGTGAAATACATTTGACAAAAATTTTAAAATAATAGCCCGTTCATTTACTGAAAATTGTTAACAATTATCAACAATTGTTGATAGAAAAGTGTTGATTAACTCGAAAAACTTTCAACGAGAGAGCCACAAAAGAGACCAAAGGATTGAGAGACTAGAAAATTGTTGAAAATTCTTGATAGTAAAATTTTTACTTTCAATAATTATAAAATCAGCCTTTGTGTTACATTTAGAAATCAAGTTTTCTAAAAGAACCTAAAAATTAAAATATTTTCGAAAATTTGAGAAATGTTACGC
The DNA here is from genome assembly GCA_963675445.1 of Linnaemya vulpina. Taxonomy (NCBI): domain Eukaryota; kingdom Metazoa; phylum Arthropoda; class Insecta; order Diptera; family Tachinidae; genus Linnaemya; species Linnaemya vulpina. The sequence goes on along the minus strand of OY776276.1, from coordinate 78,154,378 downwards.
AATTGCAAGTATTTAAAGCTATTAAATATGTTTATGACTATTTTTGTTAAGCTTAGAATCAGCAGTAATCAAATATTACGTATAAAGAAAATGAATTAAGTAGCAAAACACCTAGTACATCAGGGGCACAGGATGCCGAAGCGATTGGAGGTGATGTAAAAACTATAAGTACCTGGATACACAACACTTCACACAATAGCAGAAGGTAGTCGAATTTTTAAAGATATGCATTTGCATATGAAATAAATGAGTTTTAATAAACTAAATATTTTATATAATGTAAGCTTGGTCAAAATGCATTTTTGGCTCTACAAATGGCCTGGATTTTGCATTATGTGAGAAGTCTCCATATAAAGACGAAATTATAAATATGATAATTATTGGTGTAGGGCGATCCATAGAACAATATGTTGGTTATAATCCAAATATAACAAAAGTTTGTAAAATAATGTTATACACTTTGACTTATTCTGCGTTTCAGAGAATAACAAACGTTTTGTTGGTGCGACGAGATCTCACATTAGAATAGAGACACTGCGATTTGACACAAAACCATAGTGAAATTAATAACAAGATAAGATAATTCGTTAAGATCGAGAAAAACTGTTATATGAATATTTTTTTCGTTACAATAGTTCAAAATTCCAGAACATATACTTGTGCCTGTGCTTTATATATGTTTTTATAATAAAAATTATACATTTTGATGGTGTAAGTAAGTTCGTGTAGACAAATTTTTATTATTTGAAATGTTCTTGTACGACTGCTGTATGTAAAAAGTAATTATTTATTAATTTCATTGGAAAGAAACAAATATATACTTAAAATCACATTATTTTCATACTAAATATATAAAATGTTCCCAAATATTGCAGTAAATAATGAGTACTTACGTATTCCTACATAGCACATCACTATTTTAAGTTGATAATTTTGGATGGGAAAGTGTTCATTTACTTTTTGTTATTATTGAGAGAAATTTCATAAAATTTCTTCTTACTCTCTAGTTGATGGAAAGTGATAGAAAAGTAAATGAATAGAGTTAATATGTTCAATGCTGGTTGTAATATTACGACCCACATATACACTATCTTATACACATAATCTTTGGTATTAGACAAAGTGTGACTTTAGTTATCCATAGACGAAGAATAATAAATAATGTATATCTATTTTCTGTAAAAGTGGCGCAACAACACTTAAGTACCGGTAACGATCCACTTGCTGAAAACCACAAAGGTTTCCAACAAGGTTTAGACAAAGATTATGTAAATCATATTAAGCAAACTAAAAACAGTAGAACTGTGGTTTAATGACTTCGCACTTAAACATTGCCGGCCACCTTGCAACAATAAATAAGTAGCAACAAGATAGTAATTATAAAATGAGTCATTAAGGACTCCTGATGAATATGTTAATATATTGAGTCACTAAGAACTCCTATATACTGTATAATTATATACATACCTTTATAATTTTTTTTAATAAGTGAGCTAGGAAGGAGTCCTGTTGATTTTTATGAATAAGTAGGCCAGGAAGGACCCCTGTTGATTTCGATTAATAGTGAGGAAACTCCTGTTGATTGGTATTCGCAGTGAGCCATGAAGACTCCGGTTGCTGCGGAAAAAGGTAATTAGTAGAAATAAATTGATCGAGTGGTTCGGAATTATAATTGATGTAAAACAACAAGTTTAGTAATTGGGCGCGTAGTTATACTGTTTTGCGTGCGAATTTCACCGACTCCAACGCGACCGTCTCTACCTGCGTAAATTTTTATTATGATTCCTAAGTTGCAGGTAACTGACTGTTTTTAATGACAATTAAGTCATTCACTGCAATTTCTCTTTGTGGATGTTTCCACTTCTATCGTTAACTAATTCTACGAGATATTTCTCTTTCCATCTTTTACAAAACTGATGAATTAAAGCTTTGACTTTCCGACATCTATTGACAGTACCATCTAGGCTATGATACATATGAACATGCAGCCAATTATGATATCCTGTAGACACAGCGGTACCAATATCGTAGACTCCAGTTAATCATCCACGTACATTCCTTTTGTGAGAATATTCGTTGACATGGGACACGTTTCACCACAATCCTTTGTCAATTGTAATAATGTCCGAATTGCCAAGTAGGGAACCTAATTTAATCCAAATGTTAACGTTGTCAATTCGTATCCCTTTGTGATCTCGTCAGGTGAGCTTCGATAAATAATTCGTTGCAACGCTGTATGAGACGAATGAATCCGAATTCGCCTATACATTTTACAGATATATCAATTAGAACCGCCAACGCAGAATCAAAGTAATTAAATCGGACTGTAAGGTAGATTTTATAAACAGACGGTCGTTTAAAATACTTACATTTGAAGTCTGATCTGATGAATTAAAAACTAGTCTTGATTTGGTAGTTTTTGGTTCAGGCTTAATAACCGGGTGATGTGATAAATAGCATGAATTAGTGATGGCTTGATTAATGAATTTAATGGGTTGGATATGCCATAGCTTTATATATTCCATTATGAATTCATCATACATGCCTTTAAGTTCCGGTTTTCGCAAAAAGAGAAGATTCGATGCGAAAGAATTTTTTCGTAGTACTGGATTTCAATATGCCCATGATTAATTCATGAGGAAACTCTGGCTTAAAGGGTGATGATACATTATATTTACCTGTTGAATCTACAGATGCGGTAAAACTTTTAACTGAATTATTTTTTGGCAAATTTATGGGCCCTGTCAAAATCCAGCCAAAAATTGTTTTTGAACCCATAAGAGATCCACAAATATTGCGGTGAATTTCACCCAGCATTATACTTGAATATAAGCCAGCTCCTAATAATGTATCAACAGGACTGCTTTTATAAAATTTAATATCCTCTAATTGTAAATTGTTCAAGGCACCACTTATTGCTGCAGGACAAACAAATGATGGCAAGTTTTGCGAAACTGGGAGTAAAACGAGAGCATATGTGTCTAAATCAATATATTTGTCTAATGAAGAACCAATTCTAATTAGATTTTTGTAGATGTAGTAGAAGCATTTTTATCCACGCCGAAAATATTTACATTCGTGGAATGTGACGTAGGTCTTTGATTTCGCAGGCGTTCTGAAATAAAGGAAGCTTCTGATGCTGGATCAATCAATGCTCTTACTGGATACGTAATATCCTGACATATGATTGATTTCATAGTAGTGCCCAATAACACAGACGAATTCTGCGAAATATGAAAAACTTTGATTGCCGATTGAAGTTTGTGGAATCTGCTGATGTCGTTGGTCTATTGTCAAATGAACAATAATCCGGATTTTGGTAATTTGGTAATTATTGGTAGCGTTAGCATAGTGCGATGTTTTTGATTGCACTTGAAACACAGATGATCATTTGCACAATCTTTGACCACATGAGATTTCGACAAACAGTTAACACAACAATGACATGTCTTTATAGTAGGATATCTCTCATTACCCGATACATTCCTAAATCGGCGACAAAATCTTAAGACATGATTTTGTTTTGGACATAATATGCAAGTAATTATAGAGCTCTTAGTAGAAACATGAGCCTTTACTTTTCTTTCGCCGACTTTCTTTTCATTTTCCGAGTTAGTAAGATTACGTATGCAATCCAATTTTTGAATTCGTTCTGTCAAGAAAACGAAAAGTTCCCACAGCGTAACTGTTTGAGAAGGTAGACGTTGAATACAAATAAAGACTACAATTGGATCCCAATATGTTGTACCAATTTCATAAATTGACAGGGCAGTCAACAATCCATCCAATATTAGTAATACTGAGTGACATAGCCGCTCAATATTACTAAGTCTCGAATTGTTGACGTGTAGAGCGGAAAATAAATCTTGAAATGTGGGTCATGACAAATAATCACCAGTAAACATCTCCACAGTCCATGGCTTAAAGAATGAGTTGAAATATCATCTATACTATTATTTGACTACATATCATTTTATTTTTATCTAAAATATCGCATTCGTGTTTTTTCCTTCTTATGTTTCCTAAGAATTTCACAAGGTGCAAAAGTATGGATCACTTTTAATGTAACAAAACGACTTAAATGATGAACTGTTTTGACTTCGCGCTCGATTTTAGGTATTTTCTTTTATCAACCACTTTTGTTTTACATGTACACTAAAAATACAACCTAAATATATACATATATAAGTATGAACGTATGTGTATTGTGTACTTTAATATTTATATTCTTATATATAATTTTCCGATCACTTTTAATAAATTTACTGAACTTTTTCCCTTGTTGTGCTATTTGAAGACTTTTAGGAAATATTCCTCATAAAGAGCTGAAGTTTTCTTGAATCTCGTAAAGTTTCAATCCGAATAGAAGGACCAATGTTTCGGCGTATACCCGAATAAGTTAACAAATAAATAAAAACAAGAGTTCAAAAAATAAATAAAAACAAAATTAAATTAATATTACCTCATAAAGGTGTATTTTCGATGACAAAAGTATTAGACAAAGTGTACCCATTAGATGACTTAAGTTATCCAAAGAAGAAAGAATAATATATAAGGTATATCTATTTTTTGTAAAAGTGGCGCAAAAGCACTTAAGTACCGGTAACGGTATATTTGCTGAAAACCACAAAGGATTCCAGCAAGGCTGAAACAAAGATAATTTAATTATATTAATGGCGTTTTCTTTTCTGGAAAACATGTAACATTTTTTCACTTATTTTCTAAGAGGAGGGCAGTTTGGAGGAGTTTTAAAACTCCTTAATTTCATATATCGGAATGTTGCCATTTTTTGTTAAAAAGTGTAAAAAATTTGCAATCTCTTCTAGAAAAGAAATTAACATAAGTAAAGTAAAAAACAGTAGAACCGTGGATTAATGACTTCGTACTTAAACAAATATTATAAATAGAAGAATTTTCCGTAGTGACAATTTAGGTTTTAAATGGGTTAATTTTACTTTGTTTGGAGTTTATCCGTTAAATTTTCTGCTTCGTACACATATTTAGTATTTTTAACTGACAAAGTAAACTGTAGTGGAAAAAAATCTTTCGAATTTATCAATAAAATACATATGAGATGAAAGCTGACACTCCCACGATTCCAGACGTGGTTTGGTTTTTCATGTGCGTTACACATATGAAAATTTACACGGCCTTAAAATCTAATTATTTTCATATCTTTTTTTTTTTAATTCATTTTATTTACAATCTATCCAAGGATAATAAGTAAATTTTTTAAAAGAAAGAATAACATGCATTGTTGAACTCCAGTAAGAACAACAATATACAATACAAAATTTTTTTTTTTATTTATAATAATACATTATATAAAAAAATTTTAAAGTTTTATCTATAAAAATATTAACATATATGAATTAAATTTATGTGTAGTTAATTAATTACGGAATGGCAAGTCTAGTATGTGGTTCTTTTTCAGTCTTCTTACTTCATTTGTGTCATCTAATAGCATTATTGCCAATGAGTTATAATGATTACTCAGCCTCTCCAAGTAATTTTCGCTATATTTTCTAACTTCTTCTTTAACCATCAGAATTGACAAGTCATCATGAATTATTTTGTTTGATACAAACCATGGAGCATTAAGTAAAGACCTCAATGTTTTAGACTGAAACCTCTGTAAAATTTCAATTGTAGAATTGTTGGCCGTTCGCCACAACTGTATACCGTATGTCCACACTGGTTTTAACATTACTTTGTATAAAAGTATCTTATTCTCGAGACTTAGCTTTGATTTAGGACCTAGTAACCAAAATAGGCGCTTGAATTTCAAACCAAGATGCTGCTTCTTAGATTTAATGTGGTTTTTCTATGTGAGCCTGCGATCAATATGCATGCCTAAATATTTGACTGTTTCAGATTGTTAATTGATACCCGTGAGCAGTTTCCACGACGCAAAGTAAACGTTAAAGATTTTTCGGTGTTGACTTTTATTTTCCATTTATTTAACCAAATTCCTATTTCATCAAGCTCTCTTTGAATATATAGTGATGCAACGTCCGAATTTGTGTCAGCAGCTAATACAGCTGTATCATCAGCGTAAGTTGCAACTAAAACATTATTTATTAGGGGCATATCCGATGTAAAAATAGTGTATAAAATTGGGCCTAACACACTACCCTGAGGGACACCGGCCTTGACTCTGTAAATTCCAGATTAATCGCTGTTGACCTTAACATATATAACACAATACCTTTCGCTGATATAAGATTTAAGTACTACGTAAAAATGTGTTGGAAGTAGTTTTTTTTATCTTTTATAGTAGTCCTGCATGCCAGATCCTATCAAATGCTTGTTGTACATCCAAAAATACACCTGAACAATATCTTTTGTTTTCCAAGGAATTCAACACATTGTTCAGGAGTGCCATGCTTTTGTCTAAACCCGAATTGGTACTCTGGTATTATATTTTCTGTTTCTAGTATAGGTAACATTCTTTTCAGAAATATTCTTTCAAATATTTTGGAGAATGTAACTAGCAAACTTATCGGGCGATGTGATGTTACGACATTTTCTGGCTTTCCAGGTTTAGGAATCATTACCGTGCCGAACATTTCCATTGCGAAGGAAACTGATTTAGCCTCAAAATTGAATTAAATATAAACGTAAGAAATATAATAGCTTTCTTAGGCAAGGCTTGTATTACTTTTCCATCAATAGAGTCATATCCTGGTGATTTTTTACAATTAATCTTAGCAATCTCCTCTCGTACTTCATTTGGTGAAATGTGTTTTATTGGCCAGTCTACTGGACATGGACTATCAAGAAATTCGTAGATTTATTTTGTAGAAGAACAATCATTTATTTCATGTGGCTGAAAGGTTTTTCATAAATGTAATGCATATGCTTCAGCTTTGCTTCGATCTGTTCTTCACCATAAACCATTTTCGTCTCTTATAGGTGTATTTTTCTTGATTGGACGCCTTAAATATTTAGTGGCATTCCAGAGGTAATGTTCATCATATCTTGTAACGTTGAGATTACTAACAAAATTTTCAATATGTTTATTCTTTATTTCAGTCAGCCGAAGCTTAAGATACTTTGAGGCCCTATTAAGCATTCGTTTGTCATTCTGGGTTCTACTAATTTGCCATATTCTTCTTAGTCTTCTTTTATTTTGAGTCATTGTTCTTATTTCAGCTGTGACATAAACCTGATTTTGGTTATTATGGGTTTCAGTTGATCATGTAGACAGAAATCCAGCTTCATGAATTAAGTTGTTAAAAGATTCAACTGCATCATCTAATTTCGAAACAGATTTTAGTGAAACGTGAGGCTGATAGTTCTTTCTAACCATGTTCTAAACGATGATATGTCAGTTTTATTATTTAAAATTTTGAATCTTTTCAAGTGACAATGTAAAAATGTATTAAAATCAAGGATAAGTGGCGAATGGTGAGAGTTTAGATCATAACTATCAGTTATTTGTAGCAAATTATTTGGTATTCCATAATATACAACAAAATCTAATAAATCTGGCGTTTTTGTCAAATCTGTAGGCCAATATGTTAGACTACCCGTAGATAAAACTGAATAGTTATTATTGCTGATGCAACTAAAAAGTTCTCTGCCTTTAGGGATTATTAATCTCGAACCCCACCAATGATGTTTAGCATTGAAGTCACCTCCTGCTATAAATCTAGGCCCAAGTTTTCTAAAAAATTCTTGAAATTCCTGACACTACAGAATATCTTAGAGGAAAATAAATAGAGCTAATGGTAATGGAAGTAGAATTGCAAAATAGTTTAATACATGCAGCTTGTAGACTTCGATGTCTTATTTCGTCCATGAAGTTATAAGTTATTGATGATTTCATAAGTATTGCTGCTCCACCATGTGCTCTATTGTCCGGATGGTTAGCTTTTATTATGTCAAAATCTTTTATTTGAAAAATGATCTGTCTGTGAAATGTGTCTCCGAGACTGGCAGGATATCAATAAAATTATTTTTAAGAAATATTTCTACCTCTTGAGTATGATTGGAAAGCCCATTAGTATTCCATATTACAATTCTCAAATTCAATTGCATAGTTTTGATATTAAAAGAGACATCATATTTATTAACTTATTGGTCTGTTCTATTTGGTTTTCAATTAATTTTTCAAATTTTTCAAAAGAATTGTTTAATGGATTTAGCTGCTGTGGTTTCCGTAAAATTTCAGAGTATGAAAATCTATTATTTTGACTATTATTGCTGTTTGCATTTTGGTTAAGTCGATTTTGAGTAACAAAAAATGGGTTTGGAAAAATTAATATAAAGAATTCATTTTTCAATAAAAATGCACGCAATTATATTAATTTTATTCAGAAATGTAGCAGAAACAATAAAAATGCCTAAAATTCAAATATTTATAGCAACACTGTAAGAAAAATTGTGAAGAAATCAGTCAAGATATCTTCAAAAAAAAAAAAATCAGCTTCGTTGGATCCGAAAAACTAGGCACATCACAAAACTACTTTTATGCATCAATAATCTTATTTTCTGTTATATATACTAATATATTTATGAGAAGGTTTAGGTGTTTTCTTTGTTAACTTTTGAAATATAATGACTCTAAAAATCATCCATATTTGATATATAAATATTATCAGTGGATATTTTTAATGTTTGATAATGTATGATAATAGTAGGTATGTTTAAACCAAAGAATACCAAGTAGGATGACTCTAACACATATAAAACCTTATTCTCACATATTTGGACACCATGTGAAACAGTTATGTCGATTTCTTTTCTAGAAAACATGTAACATTTTTTCACTTATTTTCTAAAAAGTGGCGGTTTGGAAAATTTTTAAAACAGAAATTATCTTTCGTGAGGGATGTAGGATTCATTTCTAATAAATTCCCTATTTTGAAATGGCAAAATGTTGCCATTTTCTATTAAAAAGTGTGAAAAATGTTGCATTATTTTCTAGAAAATAAATCGACATAACTGTTTATTAATAGAAATACGTACTTAAGCGAGAACCGTCAAAAAGTCGGGGTTGAAGGTCGAAGTGCTTTATATTAATAAGCATTACTTATTCTCTTAACACAGAGCATTACAGATATGGAATTTCACCTTTACATTGCTTGCTAAGATGCTTTGAGTGCATGTTACGCATTGCGTATCGATTGCCTTTTAGGACTTGGCAAGTTAGGAATGATAAGAAACGCTGTACATCAAAAAAAAAAAAAAAAAAACAAATTCAAGATGAATTTCGAATTTCGATCTGAGATGGGATTAACAATTGATAAAGTGAAGTCTAATTTAGGCACCAGTAATGATGGCAATACAGTTCAAAAATTTTTTAACGAATTCAAAAAATCTTCCGATATTACAGGAGTTAATGAACAACTGATATATAATTTGAATTTAATGTTAAAAACCGTATCCTCTGCAAAACTTTAAACAGCTAACGGAGGAAACTACAGAAATATATTTACATAACTATGATTCAAGCAGCTCTTTCAATAATAATCAAGAAATTAGTAATTACAAAGTAGTAGATAAATCTTTTAATATTGATTCAGAAGTTGCTTACAATTTTTATGTTATTTGAATTTGTTTGTTATTTTGTAATCTTTATATAAATATGCTTTTTATCTTAAATAATAATTTAACCCTATTCATATAATTTTATTTGAATACCAATGGTTATGATGAGTATTTTATTTAAACATTAAAAATACTAAAAGGTTTAAAATAATGTTATATGTAAAAAAGGTATACGGCAAACCTAAATAATTAGAGATTGGTTATATTTTATAAAAAAAAAAACTATCACGCTTTATCATTTTGTATGTGAAATGATATATTAAAATTAAAAAAATAATAATTACTAAAATGGGGGATTTTTTTTAAGTAGGACCAGCACTCAGGTGACAACCCCTACATATGCAGTGCATTGCGCTAGAACTGAAAAGGAGGGGATAGTGTTAGGAGGACAGATTAGAAGATAGAAAGCTTTTTGTAGCTGTTTTTACTATTCTTACTTCGTTGGTGAATTTTTGCTACAGATACCGACGAAGGAGGGTACTGCTGTATCCTGCTTTTTAGTACATGACGGTGTTAATCGCTGTCGGTAATGTTCAGCGACCAGTGCTATGCCTTCGTCACTGAGACCAGCCGACAACAATTAGCACAGTGCGTCTTGTGTCTTACTATGTCAGCCAACAGCACCGGAAAAATAACAGGATTTCTAAAAATGTTAATTCATTTTTTAAAATAGTAGGCCAAGAAGGATATGTGCCAAAAATTTCATTAAGCTACCATAACTCCTGCGATTTTTTTCCAGTTTTACTATGGGGACCGTTCACTGTGTGACAGTTAGAAATACTTGGTAAAAAGAGGATTTTTTTTTCAAAGTAATATCCTATTTGGTGTTGATCAAATTTGAATGGCATTTTTCTTCCTCCTGTGATTGTTTTATAGTAATTCAAATTTACTATTTCATCGAATGGTTTCAAAATATTTTCTATTAATTCATCATAATCCTCGTGAAATTTGAAAACACAAACTTTAACTAATTTATAATATTGATAAATACCTCAAAAAACGGACTCGAACCTTTTGACTTACTTTGATTGATTATTGTAGATTTCAATGCTTGTTTCTGCTAAGTACATTCCAATTTGGGTAACATTTTTTCGTAATAATAACTCAATGAGAAGCACTTGTATCAATTAAAAATTTCAAATGCTATATGTGGTAACTTTCCTGTGAGGCTGGAAATTGAAAATTTTTATATGCTTGGTTCTCCTGGATCCTTTGCTTACTATTCACATCTGGTTCCTGTTGGGCATACGGTTGGAAATTTATGTTCAAGCTTGATTATAAGTGTTCCTCTGTTGATTGGAATTATAATTATGTCTATATTGTTGATAAATTTTTGTACTATTTTGATAGTCATTTTTGTTGAAGTTAAAGAAATACCCCAACGACTTGATATTCGAATTAGCTCCATTTTACATTTCTTTCTTTATTGGCTACAGCTAAGTGTTTTGAACGCCTTCCACTGCTGTGTAAATACCATACTGTTGCAAAGAATGGCAGTAGACTTCAAATGGTTTGATGTTTCATGAAACTTGTCGAATAATTCAAAACAAAAATTTAAAACAAACTAAATAGAATGAATAGAACCAAACAGGTTTGATGTAACGAGACCATTCGAAAACAAATAGAAAAAATAGAAACGAAACAATGTTTGATTCCTTTTTTTCGAATGTTTTTTAGATTTGTATGTTTTAATAAGAAAACACAAATGATTCTCAAAAATCTTAAAACATAGAATTGACAATTGTCATTCGGTCTTTAGTTGGAAAGAAATTTATAAGTAAGATAACTATTGTTTATAATAAAAATTATTTTGAGTGAAAAATGTATTAAAATTATAATGTATGCATGTATATAAACATAAATATATGTATATAAATATATGTATAAGATATTTTTTTGTTAAAAAATTTTTAGTGTTGATTCACAAAACATTTCGTTTTTTTGTGTTTGATTTGTTTGGTGTCTATTTTGTTTCGAAACACATTTCATATGCCTAAAAAAACAAATTATGATTTGATTTAAAAAACAGACATTTGAAGCTACACTATGGTAAATACCACAAAGTTTTGCAACTGCGTCATCTTTAGCGGACATATGTTGCACATTGTCTGGCCCTCCGCCAGTTGCAGTGATCTCCGCTCTGTTTTCAGCCAATTTTTTTCGAATACAAGCTTTCCAATCACTCCATGCCTTTTTCCAACTATTTATGTCTTTTTCTGGAGGACCTAAAGAATTAAGGTCATTTGCTAAGTTCTTTCATAGCTGGACGCACATCGTTCTATCAATCTAATAAAATCCTGTTGCTAATCCTGGATTTCTGTTCATACATTTTAAGAAAACGTCCTCTTGCTCGGGATTCTTATGCTTACCCCTTAAAAAACACATGGTTTAATTAAAATATTATTTGAAACACAATTAATTTACTTAAATTTTTTATTTTAGTGCAATTAATTTTAATTTCTTTTTTCTTTCACGAGCTTCTTTATTGCCGGTTTATTACTACTTAATTACTAAAAACACTTCAATTCCACATGAAGCGAAATGAAAATGAAATTTTACTTTTCAAACGACTGTGATGAAATTAAGAACCCAAACTGAGGAAAAGTTTCACTTCACTATATTTTACGTTTGTATAATCTAGGCGATATTTGGAAATTTATTTCTGCTCTTTTAAAATGTTTTTGGATATGTTAGTTATGTAGATCTTGCAATGTTGTACACATGTGTTCATTTGTTTTTATTTGGTTCACTATATAAGAATATATTGTGCAATCCAGCAACACCGGTATCTTATTTAGGGAAGTACTCTCAATATCCAAAAACTAATATCCTGAAAAGAAGAACCAGTCATTTGTTAGAAAGAAATGATATAAAATACTGATATAAGGCAGTGGACTAAAGTAATATACACTAGGTGTCAAAATTCTAACCTCCTGTAACTGTATTAATTTTAATTCTAACAATATGCATGCTTCACAATGTTGCAAAAAAATTGTTTGTTCCTACTGTTGTTTAAAGAATGTTATACTAACGACGCACATTTTTTTTAAATTTGCTTATTCCAGAAAATGTAACGGTACTTTTCTTGTAAGAAGTGTATTTAAGCAGCATCAAAAGTCTACGCCCATACTATTTAATCATTTAATACGTAATAAGTATGCGATCAATTACCATATTTTTAATTTAATTTGGATAAAATTTATTTAAATATAATAAAAAATATAAATTCCGAAGTTTGTTAAATTTATTTGTAAGTTTTTAGTAATGGATGAATAAGAAAAGAATTAAGCGTAAGTGAGAGAAAAATTATCATAAAACTTTGGAAGCAGGGACAAAATTATCGCCAAATAAGAAGAACGGTTGACGGAGCTTGGACATCGCACAGAGGGTTAGAATAGTCTGTTTTCTTGGATTAATTTAAAAAAAAAAAATTTTAAGTATTGTCACAATTTTTTGTACCCGGTTAGAGTATATAAAATTCTACATCACTTGTCGTTAAAATAAATGTCAAAAGTGCTCTGGTGTTTTTGTAGTGAAACTTCAAAGTCAAACTTTATAGAAATTTTTGTGCAAAAAATGCTGAAAAAAAGTGAAAACTTTCCCGTTGAAAATTTTATTTATTTTAAAAAGTATTGCAAAAGTTAAAAATTTTTCAATGGAACCATCAAGTTCAGGTTATTTTGCAAATACTTCGTTAACATTTGTGTGTCAAATTGTGTGTGGAAGTGTTTTAGATTTAGTTATTTATATTGGTAATGCCAAAAATATTAGCATTTTTATAGTTTAAATGGATAAATAGTTATTATTCGTCTATATTCGTGCCATCATTTTTAGTTTATATTAAAGAAGACATAAATCTCTATTATATTGCAAAATTTTACGCTGCCTTTTTAACGATGATTATAATGATGATGATGATGATGTTGATGATTAACTTTAAGATGTATAAAATGTAATGTTTAAGTTCTAATATGTACTCCTTGCACTATATATGTACCTACACTGATATTTGGCATTATTTAATAAAATTATACTCAAATATACTTAGAAAACATTTTTTTTACTTATTTTAATGGTATTAACTGAAAAATAAAGAAAAATTATCCGAACATAGCTTCCCTGATTTGATCCAAGAAAACATGCTATTCTAACCCACTGTGCATCGGTAAGAACAGTAATGCGAAATTTCAGAAAAACGGGAATCATTACATCCAAGCCAAGAGCAGGCCGTCCCCGCAAGCTGTTAGAAAGAGAATCTCGAAGCATTGTGTCCCTTATTCAAAAGAATCCAAAAACAACGGAAAGAAAAGTTTTATAAGACAATTAATACATCTACAGCGAGGAGAGTGCTGAAAAAATCTGGTTACTGTGGACGTGTAGCTCGTAACAAACCGTTTATTTCGTTGGATAATCGACAAAAACGAATTGCGTTGGCGAATAAATATGTTAATATGCCACCGGAGTTTTGGAAAAATATTATTTTTTCAGATTAATGTTCCAAATATGCTGTCTACGCCCCCACAATCGCCCGATATTAACCCGATAAAACATTTTTGGGCATTATTAGAAAGAAAAATCCGCCAGCATAAAATAAGGAGTAAAGCAATGCTTAAGGAAGTGATTAAGAGCGAGTGGGAGAACGTTTCTTCTGAAGAGACCACACATCTGGTAAATTCCATGCAAACCAGGCTAAGAGAGGTTCTGAAATGGCGTGGCTATCCTACGCGATATTAAACTTAAGTTATTTTTTAGTTATAATACTTTTTTTAGCTATTTTTTATGAGCGTAGATTTTGATGAAGTAATTTTTGTTTTTATAAAAAAATATTGTAAATTTAAAAAAATTTTTGACTCATAATATAAGCCTGAACAAATATGTCGTTTATTTCTTATATTTTACGCAAAAACTAAATAACACTAATAATAATAAGAACGATAAAAATTCCTCGGATATCGCTCGGCTAACTACGGTAGTAATAATAATCTGAACGATATAAATTCTTCGGATATCGTTCAATAATACAATCTTTATATATTTATCGTTCTCTCTCAAAAATTATCATTTCGATCAAAAATGCTTTTTGCAACACAATTGCAGTCCTCGTGATCAGGTAATTTATTTCTGGAGGGAAACGAGGAAAACTATAATTGATGAGATACAAAATAGCAGTTCTTTGACGAATATTGTTCATGAATATCCACGATACAATAATTTCTCAGGTTATGAACTTGTAGGGGTTGACAATTTTAAAATTTTTTATAATAATATTAATTTTTTTAAAATTATATTACATTACTTTAAAAATTTTTTATTATTTTTTTATTTACTGAGCACTGTATTAGATACTATAGAATTATTATTGTTTATATTATTTATTTTTATATAATATTATTGTAAATATATACTTATAAGTGCATTCATTAATAAAAATCCATAATATCAAACAAACTCAAGAAGTGTTATTAAAAAAAAGAAGATAGCCTCATAAAATTAAGAAGAAAATCTTTTTGAAAAAAAACAAAAAGAAAACCTAATAAAATCAAGGAGAAAATGTTTTGAAAAAAACAACAAGAAAACATAATCAAATCAAGAAGAAACTCTTTTTGAAAAGAAGATTACCTAGTAAAAACCATAAGTTTTCTTCTTGATTTTTTCAATTAGGTTTTCCTTATTAAAACAATAAGAATTTCTTCTTGGAGAAAAACCATAAAGAAATCCTGTTAATTTTGTTCTATTTTATTAGGTATTTATTAGGTACTGTTTTCTATGTATGCGAATACATACAATGTGTACAACCACAATTTAAGGCCCAACTATAATACGCCAGCGCAGGCGAATTTGCGAATACATACAACCAAATGTGTGCGATCATAATTTGCTTTGCTAACTTTTCGTTGAATTTAATTTTCCTACGCATAGAGCGAACTGATCGCATTTTCTTTAAAGGCTAACTGGTTGTTCGTTGTTATTGATAATTATTTTTAGATACACACATACCATAGACTATTTGTATATTTTCGTAGTGTATTTGTGTATTTTCCTACCATTTATGATACGTTGCCAACCACTTGCACACATTGTTATACATTGTTGTACATTGTAGTACTTTCGAATTTATTTCTTAAATTACTTTCTAAATTGGTAATAACCTACTTGTGATAATATATTTATGTATCTATAAATTGAAAATATTTATATATGTATTTACATGTTATGTATATATCATAAATTATTTTTTGCAAAAGTGCATTGCTTTACAACTGAGTGTAAGTATAATATAGCCACACAAATGTTCGGATATGCATTTGACAGTCTTTTCATCGAGTTTTGGCAGTAGCCAAAGCTAGCCTACGCATATTATAGTTGGGCCTTTACTTTGCTAACTTTTTGTTAAATTTAATTTACGCATAGGCCGAAACAGATCACACTTTCCTTAAGTGGCCAAGTGTTTTTTCGTTGTTATTGCAAATTATTTTTAGATACACATATACCTGTTGTACATGCACACAAGAGAAGCCGAAATCAATTTCATAGAAAATTTAATAAATAATGTAAAAAATTAATAGAAATATTTAATGTTTAGCGTTTGTTTATGGCGTATGTATCAAAGTGTATATGTGTATTTTCTTAGAATTAATTATACTCGTATGTTGCCAACCATTTGTACACAGAAAAAGTGTAGTTGTGTATGTTGCCAACTACAGTGTGTACAGTTGTATAGTTTAGTACTTTTCCAATTTAGTTTTTAATTTATTTCTAAATTGGTACTAATCGACTTGCTTATGACAATATATATATATATATATATATATATATATATATATATATATATACGCATAGAGCGAAACTGATCGCACTTTTCTTAAGTGACCAAATGTTTGTTCGTTGTTATTGAAAATTACTTTTAGATACACACATACTGTAGACTGTAATACATACACACCGAAATGAACGCTGAAATTAATTTTATAGAAAATTTGATAAATAATGGAAAACGTTTATTGAAATATATGTATATATATATATTTTTAATATTGTTGGTCTTAGAGAATTTTCTTCTCGTCAAGCTTCTAAGGTCATTCAAATGAATTTAAATGCAAACAAAAGACAATTTCTTTATTTCATTTGTATATCCGACGTTTCGTTGCGGTTTTCCAATATCTTTAGATATAATAACTTATATTGAAATCTGGTATCATTAACGACAGACAAGAAAAACAAGATTTAAGAGTACGTTACAACAATTGTAATAAATCAATTCACATACCTAATCTTTAAACTTATATTATCTCTTATGCATTTTGCATTTAAATATCAGCAATAACAAAGTGACATAAAAGTATATCATGTAAAAAATATATCACGGGAAAACAGTTTTTTACTTAAATTTCTAATATCACAAAAAATTAACATAATATTATGCTGTAGCTAGTATTAGTGTTATCTTTGTCTTATTGTGCATTACTACGTCTACTTTTTTAGATAGTTAAACTTTCCAATGTGTATCGTTTATTGTGTCTTCTTTATTTGTTATTATAACATATATCATATCAGCTGTGTGAGAATGATCTAAGTAATGTTGTGACAAAGCTGTTGATTGTCGTTTTTTTATATCATTATCATGTTTGCTTATTTTCTAGTTTCAAGAAAATATTATAAGAAAATTTACAATAAACTTTATATGCATTTAATTGGTGCTTTAGTAGATCATAGTAATGAATGTTTTTTCCCGATTCAGAATTTTATTCCATTCAGCATTTGACACCACAACACTTTTCGGATATAACAAAAACAAAATATTTTGTCTATATGTCATGAAACGTTTTGGAGGGCTGCTGTGATAAGCTTTTGTGGCTGTAAGAAAATCTGTTTATCTGCTGGAAATTTTGTTAGTCTGTCTGAATATAGCACTTTAGGAGGTTTGGAAAGGAGGTTTCGAATATTCGTGTACCCGTCTCTTTATTATGGAACTCCAAGTCCTTCTGCTGTTTGCTAATTAGATTATTTTTTACATAAGTCTTTAGTTCGTCCGAAATTGAGTTAAATATGTCTATGGGCCTGAGTTTAACAACGGCTATTAGGATTAGGTCTGTAGTGTCACTTATGGAATATTCTAGTTTAATACATCTGGAAATTTCCGAAAAAGTGCTGTGGAATTTCTTCACTTTGTACTGTGTAGCGGTGGGATGGCAATAATTTCAGCTCCGTAAAAGTTTTTCAATAAGGTCTTGACCGACTCGGAGTTCAACGACTTCTCATTATCACAAACAACTGTTCTCGTATTATTGTAGGTATTAAAAATTTCTGGAAGGGCGGGTTTTGACATCTATTGTGGATCTCGATGCTTGTGGCTTTACAATGGGAAATTTTGAAAACTTATCCAGGCATGTCAGAAAGTGCTTTGTGTCTGTCGAGTAAATCTCTATGTGCAGTATTTCACCTGGGTGAGAAGGAATAGGGGTTTCTGATATCTCCTGTTTTTTTGGACGTCTATTGTATATCGCTTCATTGTAGATTTTACAGTTACGAATTATTTTCTTGAATTTTTTCCTAACATTTAGAAAATAGTAATCCTGTAAGATTTGTTTATTATTTGCTGAAAGTGCGCTATGAGCTCGATTGTGTTCATTATTCAGAATTTCTATTTGGTCATCGATGCTAAATATACCAGTTACAAATTTATTTTTGTGTAGAAATTTAACAGAGGGATATGCTGTTACCAAAAAATGTTGAATCTTAGCCAAAATTTCTAATTCACAATAAATAGCATTCACTACATTAGGGTTAACTGGTCGTTCTACAATATTAATAATATCTCCGAAATCTGTAAATGTTATCGTGTGACGAATTCGTTTTTGAAAATTATTTTTTGCGTGTTCCTTGAGTTCTAATCCTTTAATACGAACTACTTAGTTCCGAAAACAGTTAAGTTAATATTACTTTCGTATACGATACTTTACTATTTGCAACGACGAACTCGACGATAAATTAAAGACCATGTTGTTGTATTGCCTGTTAAGCGCTGCGGCAACTACGTTGTCCTTTCCAGGCTTATAGTGAAACGTAGGCGCATATTCTTCAATAAATGCCTTCCATCTTTTTAATTTCGAGTTAGGGTTTCTCTCAGAAATTGTTAATATTAACGGTTGGTGATCTGTGAAAATATTTATTTTGTTGACGCCATAAAGGTAATTCCGAAGGCTTTTCAATGCCCACACAATTGTTAAAAACTCCTTTTCATTCACTGTATAATTTTCTTTTACTGGGGACAAAGTTCTCAAAACATTTGAGATCGGACGACCACCCTGAGATAACACAGCGCCAATAGCATGTGAAGACGCGTCAGTAGTCAAGTCGGAAGGCGTCTCGAAGTCGGAATAGAGCAGAAAAATTTCTTCCGAAGCGAGAATTTGTTTCCGTTTATTAAAGGCCTCTAGGGCTTCACTATCTAAAGTTGTTTTCACATTTCTCGACTGTCTTGCTCCTATATGACCATTTTTTTCTCCTTTCCCCAGCGAAACCAAGAAAAGATCTCAATCCGCGCAGGGATAAAGGTATGGGGTAATTGACTATTGAATTCACCTTATCAAGGCATTCACCTTATTTCGGAAGTTGAAACCGCAAATCCCAAAAACTCGACGGATGTTCTAAAAAATCTACACTTTTCTACTGCAACCCTCATATTAGCGTTATAAAGTCTTTCTAGTATTCCTTCTATATCATTTATCACAATAGGACCGAATCAACGGACCCAAGTGCATTGCTTAGGCAATGGCCCTAACAACCTAACCTTCTATATCATCGATATGTTTCTGCTCTGTGTCAGAAAATATGATGATATCAATGTAGATGTGACAGCACCTGCCAATTTCGTCACGCCGTATCTCGTCTATAGCACGTTGAAATGTCCCAGGTACATTTTTTAGCCCAAATGGCAGCCTACAAAACTAATACTTACCATTATTAACAATAAATGCAGTTTTCTACCTGTCCTCTTCCCTTAGATTAATTTGATGAAAGCCGGATTTCAAATCCATTGTGGTGAAAAACCTAGTTTTACTAAGATTGTCTAAAATAACGGAAGTTTCTGGGATTGGATATATGTCACAGATTGTTTTATAATTTAGTTTTCAGAAGTCAATAACTAATCGTTTCTTTTGTTTACCGTTTTTGTCGAAACCCTTTTTGCAACTACCCATATAGGGTTGTTGATCTAGAAAGTCTTATAATGTTATTTGCTAGTAAGTCCTCTATTTCCTGAATAATAATAATATCTGGAATAAACCGGTTCTTCATCTCTAGTTCTTATACTTGCAACAACCGCAGTATTGTATGGAAGTGCCTCGTCAGGGCTAGCAAAAACACCGTCAGACTTCTCTAAGACCATTACAAATTTATCGTGAACGTTTTCCGGAACACTGTCTAAATTAACTGAGATATAGTTATTTTCATTGCAATAAAGAAACATTCAACTTTTCTCGACCATCCTCATATGTCAATCCATGTACCATGTACATGTACATTTCTGGTGTCTATATGTACTTTAATTTCCTTAAGATGTTCGAAACCTATGATACCATCAAATGTAGTAAGACATGGAAGTATGAAAAAACCAGCAACCTTATTAAAAATTTTCACTGGTGCCTTGGGTGTAACGAAATTCTCTCCATGATGGATTTGACTAAAAGGGGAGTTTTAAAGTTTATTTCAAGAGGAAATGTTTTCAAGTCTGTGACATAATTTTTAGATGAACCAGTATCTACCAAAAACTTTAATTTTCTTCCTCCGAATTCCCTTTCCACATAGGGCAGGAGGGGCCTATGTCTAAAAAGTTAACCTGGTCTTCTTCAGTATATTCGGTAATGTATTCTGCTAACTCTTCAGGCGGAGGATTATTTTCAGCCTTATTTCCTGATAAATTTTTTATTTTTATTCGTTTTATTTCTTTTTATTTTTTTTTTTAATTTTCTTTGAATTTTTTTGTTTTTTTTGTTTTTGTTTCAAAACCTTTTATTCTTATACTTTCCTAAGAGTATATATCTATGTTTTAAAACTAATACTAGTTTGCTACAATTAATGGGATGTAGCCATCCATACCAACTTTGAGTAACCAGACTGCCAATGGTAATTTCTATGCGTATAATTAGAAACCTGTGTCGAGCCCATTGGTTTTCTCTGATCATTAATATTATTTTGGGTTATACCTACGGTGCTCATACTTACGTCGGTATCAAAAACTTGAGTCTGAAAACCTGGTGTTTGCTGAAAATTTTTCGTAGGTCGAATACTGTTTTGTAATGGTTATTGAATTCTTGGAGTCGTTTGCCAACGAAAACTATTGCGAGTCATATTATTGTTTTGATAACACTGCTCAGCAGCCAAATCCGCCTTTGAATAAAACTATGTGTACTATATGGATTTTGATGCGCTAAGCTCGAATCCGTTTTCAGTTTTTTCCATCAGGTCCAGATTTTTGTTTATGGGCGTGGCAATTGTTTGCCCCTAAATTAGCCAGGTACGTAGACATGTTTCACCCTGACTCCGATTTTAAATGCAGAACACCAGAAGATTGTTTTTATTTTAGTCAAATACAGTTTTTCTTTATCTCATTGTTTTGGAAATATTCAGATATTAATCGAGAGAAAAATTTTTTTCGTGCAAAATTCTTAATTTTTTTCACATTAAAAATGAAAAATTAAAA
Source organism: Linnaemya vulpina (assembly GCA_963675445.1). Lineage (NCBI taxonomy): Eukaryota > Metazoa > Arthropoda > Insecta > Diptera > Tachinidae > Linnaemya > Linnaemya vulpina. Next base: position 78,133,122 of record OY776276.1, on the reverse strand, counting down.
ATATTCAACACTGCACCTCTATCTAATAGTTACAGATCTTAGAAATAAAAAAAGCTATAAACCATAAAAATCGGTTATAAAATTTAGATTTTATTTTCAATTTACCGCAGGTACCCAATGTTGTAATGCTACCAAACTTTCATATGCGTGACGATAGCATTTCGTTAGGTGAACAGGTAAAGGAACTAAAGTACAACGGTATTTTGCATAGTTCTTGGATTTAAAAATTATAATATAGTATTTTTCACTAACCTGTAATTCTAAATCGGGAAAATTAGAGTAGATTCTAATATTTATTGCAGCAGTATGTGTCGAAATGATAGACAATAAGTGAGTCAGTTTTAATTTGATATCGTGCGGTTAAAATCATTTTCTATTCGATTAAACTATCAATACTCATCAAAACGTTGAAATAATGCATATTTTTCGCAATTTATGTAATTAGTAAATAGTATCGGTCCAAATTAAAACAAATGAATTTTATAAATCACCAATATCATGATAAAATAATAAAATCATAATACTAATATAACTTATCCAGTTTCGGCTTACGCTGATCCAATGTGATACATGAAACTTGACACAGAATGGACAATTCTTTCCCGTTGGGCGCCAGTTATAATCTCCACCAGTATAGAAAATAGAAATGTTCAATCTCATATCAATTTATTTATTTTTGATCCAATTTAACATTAATTCAAATGGTTACAATTTCCACTCTTGCACAGTGTTCTTTAAGTATTCTTATTTTATTATTTTTCTTTTTACAAATCTTATTTTAGTCATTAAGATTAATAGTGTTTATTTAACAACTGTGGTTATAACTTTAATATTTGCATTGGAGTATGATGAAAGAATAAAATATAATATATATGTTAAATTTAGTTCTAGTTTTCTACTATGTAGAAGTTTAGTTTAAACTTTTATCTTTTCCAATTCATATTGTTACAAAGATTAGAAATAGATTTAAATAAAACGACAATGTGGATATATGTACTTGGCAGCACTGGCAATATTATCTATAGTTGTCAAAATGTTACAAACACTATATCGATAATATTCAAATTAACGGAAATGGAATACTCCAGAATATACAAGATCATTCAAGGCTGTGCCAATAAGAGTAAACCACAACAACAACAAACGTAGCAACATCAATGCTAAGAGATGTTGTTCTTAATGATCTTGTATGCAAGTATTCGCTGCTAATAAAACTAAATAGATTCACAAGTATACACAGCCATATACACGTAGAAGAAACAAAACCACACACTCATTCATACAACCACTCATAGTTCCCATAGGCAAAACACACAGAACACTCATACATTCAAACACACATAGTTACCATAAGCAAACCAAACAAGTCAGCATTGTCATACAAACACACACATGCCAAGTAAAATACAACCACCATACCCAGAACTTTCGCGAGGTTACCAGACGACGTCATTTTTGCTATATAAAGGCGCTGCCAGAACTCAGCGATAATCAGTGTGATATCAGACATAGACGTGTTAACATCGCTAAGTGTTGAGTAGTACAAGTACTCGTGTAAATAAAGTAATAAATAAATTGTTGCCGCATTATAATTCTAAATTAATTTGTCCGTGTTTTAATTTGATGCAATAAAACGAATCCTTGAAGGATAAGTAATAAAACCGTTTTTACGAAAAGGTCTAAAAACGTAACAATTGGTGTCAGAAGTGGGATTGCAAAAATAATTAAAAGGACATTGCAATTTAAAAAAAAGGACATTAAAAAAAGGACATAAAATTAAAATAAATAATCATGAAATTTGATGAGTTAAAAGTCGAACAGCTGAAAAAGGAGCTCAGCAAGCTTGAATTGCCAACTGCAGGTAACAAGGCTGAACTGCAGAAGAGGCTGATAGATGAGTTTAAGAATCGCGGCATGGACATCGGGACATACGAGTTTGAGGACAAAGACGATGTGCAGATATGCCCTCCTGCCACGACAAGCAGCATGGACATAAATTCAATGTTCGCTGCTATGATGATCGAAATGAAACAGAACTCTCAGCAGATGCAGGAAAAGCTTGTAGCCGAAATAAGTGAGATAAAACAAAACTCTCAGCAGATGCAGGACAAGCTTGTAGCCGAAACTCAGCAGATGCAGGACAAGCTTGTTGCCGAAATAACTGAAATAAAACAAAACTCTCAGCAGATGCAGGAGGCATCAATGATCAACAGTGACAAGCTTGTAGCCGAAATAACTGAAATAAAACAGAACTCTCAGCAGATGCAGGAAAAGCTTGTAGCCGAAATACAGGAGTCAAATAAAGCCACGAGACCCTCGTAGAGGTTTCTGAAGCCATTAACAGGAGGGTGGATGCTATTGAGAATAAATTCTCAGAGCTGGAGGAGCATGCAAAGGAGTTCGAAGAGAAATTGCATGCTCTAGAGGACAAAATGCATAACCTGGAGTGTAGTGGCGGGCCAGTACGAGCAGTTGCGGAAGTTTCTGCGCGGATAAAAGCGCCATGCTTCGACGGCAGCGTACCATTAGGCATTTTCAAATTCCAGTTTGAGACGGTGGCTAACAGAAATGGATGGGATGCTGAAGAAAAGGCCATAGAGTTGATCTTGTCCTTAAAGGGTACAGCCGCAGAGGTACTTGAGACGGTGCCAGTAAGCTGCAGAAACAACTATAATGAAATAATGGCAGCATTGCAGCGCAAGTATGGTGGTGAGCACAAGCGCGATTTATACAGAATGGAATTGCGATGTAGAGTTCAGAAGCCTAACGAATCTCTACAAGATTTCGCAATGGAAATCGAGCGTTTAGTGCAGCTCACATATCCAGGCGAAAGTCACCCGTTCCTGGACCATTTTAAAACTGAGGCTTTCGTTAACGGCATTCGCGACTCTGATGTTAAACTGGCGGTGTGCGCTACGCAGAAATCCACTTTCGCTGAAACTGTGTCATTTGCGCTGGCTCAAGAGACTGCCAGGATGGTTTTCAAGCCACAGATATGTAAAGTGCGGAATGTGGAGGTTTTGTCTGAGGAGGATAACAACCTAGTGGCTAGCGTTAAGGAGGCAATGCGACAACTGCTGGCAGAGAAGGCTATCAAAGAAAAGCCTAAGTGCTTTAACTGCGGGAAGATCGGTCATTTTCAGCGCAGCTGCAAAGCACCAAAGAAGAGAGGTAGATCTGTTTCACCACCAAGAAACAGCAAACGGGAGAACCAAACAACATCACAAGAGTCCCCGTTAAACTAAAACGAGCTAGCACTGAGGGGCAAGAGCTAGCTCTCACAAACGAGGGCCCCACAATCTCCATATCAGTGATGCAGCAGAAAAACAGCAACCTCACTGCGTCCGGACACATCAACGGGGAAAAGCACGTACTTACCATAGACACAGGGGCATCGCAGTCAATAATAAGGCCCGATATAGTAAAGGGGAAATGCGAGCGGTTAAGCAATATTCGGCTACGTACAGCTACTGGAGAGCCTGCCACTGTCTATGGTAAGATTGAAGTGAAGGTGACTATAGCCAACATCAGCGTGAGACATGTTTTTATTGTTGCCGATATTGTCGATGGGGTTATTATTGGAGCCGATTTTATGATTAATCATGGCATTAATCTACATATGGGACAACAGCTGATGATTTGGCGTAATGTGGAAATACCCCTTGATGTTGGATATGACAACAAACCGCAAGTAACAAGAGTATTTGCTATTGAGAGTCAGACAATACCACCGCAGTCTGAAACAGTCATATGGGCGCGGATGAAGGGAGATTGTGAGGACAATCGGTTGTGGGTTGTAGAACCGGCAGATCTAAAGAGAGAGCTTATAACAGCGAAAGCTCTAGTGAAAACTATTGAAGGAGGAATAGTCCCTATAAGAGTGCTTAACTTGTCAGACCATGAAAAAGTCATCAAAGAAAATTCCGATGTTGGCCAGTGTACTCCAGCAGAGGCAATAATAAACTGCGAGAAGAAGATAGAGCCTACTAATTTGTCCGCAAAAGAACGTGAACAATTTGAGGAATACGTAGAGAAATGGGTAGCAGGGCTATCAGCGACAGATAAAAATAAAGCCAAGCAGTTACTAAAAAGGCATGCCAGTATCTTCGCCATGGGAAGCCAAAGCCAGGGTAGGACTGCATTGGTTAAACATGAAATTAACACAGGCGAAGCTAGGCCGATTAAGCAGCCACCCAGAAGCGTACCCCTAGCAAAGCGGGATAAAGTGAAAGAGCTTGTAAGTGAAATGGAGCGTGATGGCGTAATCGAGCCATCTTCTGGTCCTTGGAGTTCGCCTGTAGTCTTAGTTAAAAAGAAAGATGGCAGTACTAGATTCTGCGTAGACTACAGGAAGCTCAATGACATAACCAAGAAGGACAGTTACCCGCTCCCCAGGATCGATGACACTTTGGACACGCTAGCTGGTAGCAAATGGTTCTCTACGCTGGACTTGCGAAGCGGATATTGGCAAGTGGAGATTGCAGAGAAAGACAAGGAGAAAACTGCCTTCAGTGTCGGCAACGGTTTATGGCAGTTCAAAGTCATGCCATTTGGTCTCTGCAATGCTCCGGACACATTTGAACGCCTAATGGAGAAGGTACTGATAGGACTTCACTGGAAGACATGCTTGGTATATCTCGATGACATAATCGTGATGGGGAAAACTTTTGATGAACACCTCAAAAACATGGCAGAAGTTCTTCAACGAATATCATCAGCTGGATTGAAACTCAGCTTGAAGAAATGTGCGTTGTTCCAGAAAGAAGTAAAGTATTTGGGGCATCGTGTTACAGCAGTCGGAATCTCAACAGATGAAGATAAAATAAAAGCAGTAAGGGACTGGCATCCACCTAAAAATCTTCATGAATTGCGCAGCTTTTTGGGCCTTTGCACATACTACAGACGTTTTGTGCCGAATTTTGCCAGTGTAGCTGCAAGCTTGCATGAGCTGACAAAGAAGTCAAGACCATACCATTAGGGCGAGCCACAGGAAAAATCCTTCCAGAAACTCAAAGAATTATTATGTACGTCACCAGTGCTAGCGTATCCCATAGCTGGAGAAAAATTTGTGCTGGATACTGATGCGAGTGGCTATGGCATAGGGGGTGTGCTATCCCAAGTAGTAAATGGCACTGAGAAGGTCATAGGGTACTATAGCCGTGTACTCTCAAAACCTGAGAGGAACTACTGTGTGACACGACGTGAGCTTCTGGCGGTATTGGAATGCATTAAACATTACCATAAGTACCTGTATGGTCAGCACTTTACATTAAGGACCGATCATTCTGCACTGAGATGGCTATTGCAGTTTAAAAATCCTGAAGGGCAACTGGCAAGGTGGATTGAGCGCCTGCAGAGCTACGACTTCAGCATTGAGCATAGAAGGGGCACAAAGCATAACAATGCGGATGCTCTTTCGAGAAGACCGTGCTGTTTAGAGTGTAAACATTGTGTTAGAACCGAGCAAAAGGAAGGCGTTGTGGATGTTCGGCTAATGCACATCGGCCCTGATGAGGACTGGTCAGCGGCACAAAGAGACGATGATATACTAAGGAAAATTATTGCGGCCAAAGAAGAGGACAGACGACCATCCCGGAATGAAATTTCGGCTGAAAGCCCACTCGCCAAATCTTATTGGGCTCAGTGGAACAGCCTTAAGGTAATAAAAGGGTGTTTATACCGCGTATGGGAAAGTGTAGATGGCAAAACAACTTCAAATTTAATAGTTGTGCCATACTCCAAGATAAGTAAAGTTTTACAGGAGTTTCATAATGGACCCAGTGGCGGTCATCTTGGAGTAACAAAAACACTTGAGAAACTGAAGCAGCGTTTCTATTGGGTTGGATGTCAACAAGCCGTAGCTGACTGGATAGCAAACTGCCCACAGTGCATAGCAGCCAAAGGCCCAGTAAGAAGGAGCCGGGGACAGCTGCAACAATACAACTCAGGAGCACCATTCGAGCGGATTGCAATGGATGTAGCAAGTCCCTTTCCCGTTACCGAAGCCGGAAATCGTTATGTACTTGTGGTAATGGACTATTTCAGTAAATGGCCAGAGGTATATGCTATACCTAACCAGGAAGCAAAGACAATTGTAAATGCTTTCGTCAACAACTGGGTATGTCGCTATGGTGTCCCAATAGAATTACATTCCGACCAAGGAAGGAATTTCGAGTCTGCCATATTCAGGGAAATGTGCGAGTTGTATGGGATAAAGAAAACCAGAACGACGCCGCTGCATCCACAGTCTGATGGCATGGTAGAAAGGTTCAATCGCACCTTAGAAGAGTACCTACGAAAAGTAGTAAGCATCCATCAGAGGGATTGGGACGAGCACATCCCCAAATTTTTGATGGCATATAGGTCAGTTGTACACGACTCAACATCGAGAACGCCAGCCAAAATTATCTTCGGGACGGAATTAAAACTACCTGGTGATTTGGAATTTGGTGTTAAGCCAACTGTAGAGGAAGGAGCTATTACGTCCCAGGAGAAGGAGGACTTAAACGAACTGCATGAGTTCATGCGCAATAGAATCAAGATGGTCAGTGACAAGATGAAAGCCAGGTATGACCGCGCAGCAAACTCGGAGGGATTTATGGAAGGACAATTGGTTTTACTGTATAACCCACAACGGAAGAAAGGATTGTCCCTAAAATTACAGACTCACTGGGATGGTCCGTATAAAGTGATTAAAAGAGTGAATGACGTTGTATACCGGATACAGAAGCACAATAGCCCAAGCTCGAAAATGAAGATAGTACATCTCGAACGATTGGCGCACTATGGAAGAGGTGATTGTATGCCTATTCGGGTCGAACAGGCTTAAGTGGGCGGCAGTGTTACAAAGATCAGAAATAGATTTAAATAAAACGACAATGTGGCTATATGTACTTGGCAGCACTACCAATTAATCTATAGTTGTCAAAATGTTACAACCCTGGTCAACACTATATAGATAATATTCAAATTAACGGAAATGGAATACTCCAGAATATACAAGATCATTCAAGGCTGTGCCAATAAGAGTAAACCACAAGAACAACAAACATAGCAACATAAATGCTAAGAGATGTTATTCTTAATGATCTTGTATGCAAGTATTCGCTGCTAATAAAGCTAAATAGATTCACAAGTATACACAGCCATATACACGTAGAAGAAACAAAACCACACACTCATTCATACAACCACTCATAGTTACCATAGGCAAAACTCACAGAACACTCATACATTCAACCACACATAGTTACCATAAGCAAACCAAACAAGTCAGCATTGTCATGTATACAAACACACACATGTCAAGTAAAAAAAACAACCACCATACCCAGAACTTTCGCGAGGTTACCAGACGACGTCATTCTTGCTATATAAAGGCGCTGCCAGAGCTCAGCGATAATCAGTGTGATATCAGACATAGACGTGTTAACATCGCTAGTGTTGAGTAGTACAAGTACTCGTGTAAATAAAGTAATAAATAAATTGTTGCCGCATTATATTTCTAAATTAATTTGTCCGTGTTTTAATTTGATGCAATAAAACGAATCCTTGAAGGATAAGTAATAAAACTGTTTTTACGAAAAGGTCTAAAAACGTAACAATATGTATATATAAATAAAAAATATATACAAAAAATTTTAATATGATATGTATATCATAATAACATATGGCATCATCGCATCGGTGCTGTTAGATACCTTTTCGTTTATCCAACAGCAACACTAGTATTATTTACCCTACATTAATTTACGCAGTAGTGTTTTTCGCTTCGGACATGGATCTATTTAATGCAACATAAAAGTACATGAACAATAACAATTTTCTGCAACAAGTAATAACATTCCGCCTCACAAGTTTTATTGCTGAATGCTCTAGGCCAACCAACCAATTTTTTGTGTTATTTGGACAAATAACTGCACAAGACAAGATGAAATATGTTTGACAACATATGTTTGACGAATATGTTCAAGGCGGGTCGTAATATTGCGACCTGCATATAAAAATTTTTTCGTGCTTGTCCTGCAATATATACACAGTCTTTGGTATTACTTATTTTACTTGGATTGCCGATATTTCTGTGGGGTGTATTTTTACCTGATAACTCTCCGGTTCTATCCGAAACTGTGCTTCTATAAGAAATCATAGTAATTGTTCCATCGTTTCTGCCATCCGAGTTTACAAGTGTCTCAGTTTGGGTATTGGCTTACGTCTGAAGTTTCTTGATTTTGGAATCTTCACTAACGATGTCGACTTGTTCGCAGAGAAGATTCCAGGTTTCGCGTTTGGCGAGCCTTATTTGCGTTTTGTATAAGGTAAGTTTACTTTTATATTCTTCCTAGTATAGTTCCAGTTTTACCGGCGGACCCTGTTAAAGAGACTTCTGGTTTTTTTCCTGAGATTTATAGCATGGCCTGTCGTCCAGGGCTTTTTTGGGTTGCGCCTGTTTCGGAGTCGACAACTATCAAAAAAGAATTCCCTAATATTAGTACAGTTCATCTGTCTCTGAATCTATGTACCCTACAGTCTTAACACCTTAGGGAAGATATGATGCATCTTGCCTCTCCACCAATGTATATTGTCCGCTTTTCGTCTTTGCGCACCTGAAATACTCCTTCTTTTCGTGGTGAGTTTGGCTATACTACCACTCACTTCGTATCTACTCCAGAGAAACCCTTATCTACTTAAGAGAAACCCTTTTAATTTTTTGAATAGGAAAAGTCGGAGACCTCGGCCACATTTTGTGGCTGGGGCTGATTAGTCATCATCCTTAGTACCGATTCTTTCCACCCTCGGCTTATTGAGGTTTTAGCAACAACGGAGGCCAAGGTGCCCACCAGTCGATGTGAACAACTTCGCTAAAACGACCGATAGTTAAGATTTCGCTGTTCCGAATTCTGCATAGGATAAGCTAATCCAGAACGATACTCATCTTAAACAGCATATCCACTCTTATCAAACATAATTCGCATCCCGTATGGACCAATGCGTTAACCAATATCCCTCGCATCGTGACGTCTTTGAATATTAACCCTAAATCCTTTCGAACCATATTCGCCTGCCCGTCTTTTGCCTTAACAGCCACCTTGGTGATGAAATCTTTGGCACTTAACACATTGTGACTGCTTGGGACAATCCTTCGCAATATGTGAGCTCTCGCCACACTTAAAACATCTTTTTCATTTCTGCAGTTCCGTCGTGGCAGGTTCTTTTCTCCCCACAAGCACAGACTCCTGTCTCTAGTTTTCTCGGACACTAAGCGGCTTTTTCAATTCCACCTGGTACAACATGCTCTTGTTCTCTCTCAAGTTCAGGAACCACAACTATATGGAGTGTTGGCCGTCCGAGTATAACAGTAATTTCTTCGAATTCTGAAAACACTGCTCAGCAGCCAAATGGTCCTTTGAATAAAACTATGTGGACTGTAAGGATTTTGATGTGCTAAGCTCAGTTTTTTTTCCATCCTGACATGTTGTAATATGAAAGCTTTGTGGATTATTTAATTGCTTTATTTCTTTACTCAATAACAAAGCACATTATAAGATTTATTTATTATTGCCGCTCTTAACCGAACGGTATTCAAATTAAAACGGATTTACTTATTGTAAATCAACTGCTATATATAATGTAAAATCGGATGACTCGTTCTCCAGTAAGTGTGAAATATGTCTACGTACCTGGCTAATTTAGGGGGAAAATTGCCACGCCCATAAAAAAATTTCGGCCTGATAGAAAAAAAGCCGTAAACGGATTTGAGTTTAGCGCATCAAAATCCATATAGTGCACATAGTTTTATATAAAGGAGAGACAAAGGAGAGTCGGAAGTGGTAACTATACAGAAGTTACGATAAAAAGTTAGAATAGGAAATTATAATATTTTAATTATTATAAATTTCGATTTCCAATTAATTCTCTTCTTTAACAAATTAAGAAATTCCCTATGTAAATTCACTTCTCAAATAACTTTTTAAAATCTTCTAATATATTTATCAACCATATTTTTAATCTCAATTAAATTGTGTCTTCCACAGACTTATAAGTTCAATATTTTGCTTCTTATTAAATTTTAAATGTTTCCTTTCTCTTCAATTCTCTTCTTTAATGAGTTTTTGTTTACTCCTCATAATACGTATTTTAAACTTATCTTCTTTGCTCCCTTAATTTCTAAAAAAAATCTCCACCTGATAGGAAAAAAGCCGTAAACGGATTTGAGTTTAGCTAATCAAAATCCATATAGTGCACATAGTTTTACTGAAAGTAGAGACAAACAATTATTGTTTACAGAGCAGTGTAATCACAGAATAACGTCAGGTGACCAATAATTTCGCCAAGCTACATATTTATTATAAGGGAGATCCCAACAGCCCCCTTTTTAGCAAATTTTAAAATATCGTTTCTCACTTTTCATTTAATTACATTTTTTATTACTTCTTAAATGTTAATCTTCTTCTTTTGAAGGAGCGTACAGCGCTGGGCCTTTTCTTTACTTTTAAACTAGATTTTAATGGCGCTTCTCCGGTTCAACCGTTTAACGGTCTTATACTTGCATAAAGTTTCTGCGACGGTTATTCTGAAAGAAGCCATGCGTTACACAGCTATATCTAAGAGATGGAAAAAAAAATTTATATAGCAACGTTCCTTTTCAGTTTAATTTTGTAGTGGCCCATTATTGAGTCTAAAAGTTCAACGCCGCTCATATGCCGATTGTATTCCGATAATACAATAGGACGTTCAATAGAAATGTATTGCTTTCTTGCATTGTCCCACCTCCTAGCTGTGGTTGTTGGAAATTTTCCTGCAATGTTAAGTGCTAGAGTAACGATTTCGTTTTGTTTTGCAACCACAACTACGTCAACTCCGACTTGGTTTGCTGACGTTCGACGGTCTTATTTTTTAAGAGCATTTTCGTCTGGCAGCTTGCACTTGGGGTACTAGGGTTTCTTATGGTTCCTAAGGCTAAAATGCCACGACTCGGTACGTATTCTATAAGAGGTACCGAAGTGCAGTAGTTGTCGAAAAATAACTGGTGACTCTGATTAGTAGGTACTTCACGCACAAGACTAACTACAACATTGGAAGATGCCCCCAAATCGGAGGCCGTACCCGGATACACCACACATGAAAAACAGTTTGAAGCCCCAATACATTTTCACTTTGGGCATATGTGTTTCTTCTCATGGGCCAGCCGCATGAAACGGAAGCAAGCTGCCAGGGGATGCGGTTTCTTGCAGAGACTACAGGCCGGCGCTGTAGCTTTAGGCCGCTTAGCAGCAGGCGTATCGGACTTGTTGATGTCAGCACCAGAGATACAAACTGGGCTCGCCGATATCACAACCGCCTCCGCAGTATCAGTTCCCGCTGCTAAAACCACGCCCAACGAAGTGGGAACGCTGCCCGATGGAACTACTGCCGGAGGGGCCACTTCCATTGTAACTGGGGTCTCTTCCAACAGAGCCTCTTACATCAATAACGACAATGAGTCCGTATTGCTAGGAAACAATGGAAGTTAAAAAATTTTATATTTTTTAGTTGGTCAAAATGACCAGTTTGGTGATTGCTCACTTCACAATGCCGTTTGCAGTACGTATGTCCGCGACGCGAGTATGGGAATCTGTCCCTGAATATGTTTTTATTATCCCACCTAATTTCCACGAAGTAGTAGAAAGCTGTTCATGACGAATAGCAACTAAGTCATCTATCTGTATGTCCCTTTCAGGAAACTTCCATTTATAGAGTTTATGTAAGTTTTGCAAATATTTTTCGTTCCATCTTCGACAGAAATCTTGAGAAAATGCTCTAATTTTACCATATCTATTTACCATGCTATCATCAGTTTCCAAAATAGTTGTTTCCGTTGGAGCCAATATTGGACAGGTTATTAAAAAATAACCAGGCGTAAGCGCTACAGGTTTATTAGGATTGTCCGATATGGGACACAAGGGACGAGAATTGAGGCATGCTTCGATTCTTGCTAATATGGTAGATAATTCCTCAAAGGTATACTTCAAATTGTAAGCTGCTTTTCGAAAATGTGCCTGCCATAGTCCATCCATATGAAGTGCACCAGCGGGAATAAAACGACACTCAGACAAAAATGTACGAAAGTCCCTTTCAATATCTCTAGAAGCGCCAACAAAATTTGTACCATTATCAGAAAATATAGTATGAGGACAACCACGCCTAGCAATGAAACGATGAAAAGCAGCCAAAAATGCATCTGCTGATAAGTCAGTTGTGGCCTCCAAGTGGACTGCTTTAGTAGAAAAACAAACGAAAATACACACATATGCTTTCGTTATAGTACAAGGGCGGCCAATAAAACTTTTCATATCAAATCAGCAAAGTCTAGACCAGTGGTGTTAAAAGATTGATCTTAAGGTAGCAGGCCAATGTACGCGGCATGCGATTGCGGGCGGCAGTCAGCTGTTTAATTTTCCGCTTGAAGTTGCTTATGGTAGGCCAATGAACGCGGCATTTTTAATTATTAAAAACCAAAATATTTAATTATATCTTAAATAAAATTTATATTTATTTCTTTTATATATATTTCTGTAACCAGCCGTAAATTTTTCATACAAATTTAAATGTTTTTTCACTTCTGCAATCAAATTTTCATCTTCAATGGTATCCATCTTGTTTCAGTTGTCATATTTCAAGCGGCAATGACAAAAAGTAGAACATAGTTCTACTTTGCCGCGCGGTAGATTCCTTTAGTGTTGCCAGATTTAATTATATCCTACTCAGATATATTTTTGTATGAATATTTTTGTAAACAAACCAACGTTTTCTGCACTGGTAATACCACGACCGCACGTAATCGCATGCCTCGTACATGGCCTTCTACCTTAAAACAGTTCTTTCTGGGGGCAGAGCCGCGATAATTTGAGTGCAAGAGCGTTTTTGGTCTAATATACAACGTTTGCACCGATTTATTACAGTACGCTCTAAGACTTTTAAACGAGGAACCCAATATTCAATGCGAATAATTCTCAGCATTAATTGATTTCCGCCATGAATGGGAAGTATGTGCACAAATTCTGTTAGCAGAAGCATAAACGACAAGAATACGGTAGAATGATAGGGTGTTTTTCGGTATAAGACAGAGATGCAGATTTCGCCAAACGACCATTCAACCTCCAAAAATGGATTAAGGGATTGCAATTGACATTCTTCTGCAATATGAGCTTTTTATGCCAAAATCGCTAAACGTAACTTGACATGTGACGGATGTGTCATTTAAAAGAGTCGCAACATATAAGCTACCACCTCAAGAGCACGATCTAACTTAGAAAACCTCTCTAGAATATCTTCATAATTGGTAAAAAACGATGCATCAGTTTTCACAGCTCGAGCCTCCGTCTCTGTGTCCATGGATGACATATTATTCAGTTGCCAATTGCACTTACTCTTTTCGCAGCCATATAGGTCCATAACACCAAAGGTCACTTTTTGACAATTCCGATGGGGAAAACTGTGCTCGCTAAATCCGGTGGAGTTTCTTCCGATCTAACGTGGTACCAATTATGACATCTTACATTCTCTGAATTCGACAGACTCTACTGGCTACAAAAGTGGTCCAGCTACTAGAAGTTTTCTTCAACCAGCAAAGAACAATGGTAGAGTCTGTCCAACAATACACTTGTTCAAGCGGATTATCAATATTCTCTGACAATAGTTTTTAAAAGTTCAGAAGCCAACGCTGCGCCACAAAGTTCTAAACGAGGTAGAGAAATCTTGTTTATAGGGGCTACCGTTGTTTTACAGGAAAGCAAATAAGTATGAATCTGCCCAAGAGACTCAATTCTAATATAAACTACCACCGATTGTGCTTCCTCTTAACCGTCAGAGAAAACATGAAGTTCTGCAGAAGTATTAGGCGCATATTGTACCCATCGTGGTATTTGTATATTATTTACTTCCGTGTAAAAACTTACGAATTTTTTCCACTCATTTTCTGTTGATAAAGGTAGTGTATCATCCCAATCAATGTTATCACGCCATTATGTTTGCATAATCATTTCTGCAATATTAATGACAGGACCTAGCCAACCTATGGGATCAAATAATTTAGCTATTGTAGACAAGACCTCTCTTTTGGTATAATGTAATTTATCAGCAATAGGCTCCACTTTAAAGTAAAATGAATCCAACTGAGCATTCCATTGAATACCTAATGTTTTAGAGCTACTGGATTCAACAAATGTTAAAAGTTTCGAATCTATGAAAAACGATCCGAGAACTGTAACAACCTGATTTTAACTAAGTTAGAACAATTAGCCTATATAAATATTAATATAGCAAAAATAAAATGTTCATTAAATAAACAAATCACATACAATTTGAGCTTAGGCTTGAGCTACCAATAAAAATTGGAAAAACATTCACATGTACTTAAGTATAAAATTCAAACCATAAAAGTTTGACTTAGGTATGATGGAAAAAAAAATTCAGAAAAATGGGACATGAAGAAAATAATCAAACGGTAACACGGGTATTAAAACAAAAACGTGTTAACATCAGGTTGATACAGTTCTCGGATTGTTTTTCATAATAAAATTTGTGTAAATAGGAACTGTTATCACATTTAACTAAGTCACCTTAACAGTGGTGATAAACACAATATACACATGAGCACAGAAGATGACCCTGACGAAGAAAGAAGTTCAAAAGTGGCACGATCCTTAACTGATTGCGTAAGTTAATACAAGGAGATTTACTTGCAACAAAAGAAGAAAACCATCCAGCAAACTTTGGAAAAATATTTGCAGCCAGTATCATCTACATCCACACATCCTGCATCATCCAATCATTAAAAATCTAGATTATTTAAAAATTTTTTTTAGTCTTAATGAATTTTTGTTTTTTGAATTGTTTTTTTTTTTAATTTTAATGAATTTGTTTTTTTTAATTTAAAAAAAAAAAAATTTGAAATATGTAAATTTTTTTTTTTTTATTAATTCCTTTAATTTTTTAAGTTTTCATTTCTTATAATATAAAATAAATTTATAAAAAACTAAAAATTACTTTGTTTTTAGTAAAATAATCGATTTGATTTAGAATTGGAACGTATCTTTAATATTTCAGTGCAATTCCATACAAAAGGGTTACTCGAATTGCGACGTTTTGATTGCGACGAATTTTTTGGGAACCAATTATCGTCGCAAAGCGAGATATTAGTGTATATATATATATATATATATATATATATATATATATAACATATATAACATGTATATATATATATATATATATACATGTTATATATGTTATATATATATATATATATATATATATATATATATGTGTATATATATATATACATATATATATATATATATATATATATATACATTATATATGTTATATATATATATATATATATATATATATATATATATGTATATATATATATACATATATATATATATATATATATATATATATATACATATATATATATATATATATATATATATATATATGTATATATATATATATACATATATATATATATATATATATATATATATATATAACATATATAACATGTATATATATATATATATATATATATATATATATATGTATATATATATATATATATATATATATATATATATATATGTATATATATATATATATATATATATATATATATATACATATAAATATATACATATATATATATATATATATATATATATATATATATACATATATATATATATATATATATATATATATATACATATATATATATATATATATATATATATATCTATATATATATATATATATATATATATATATAACATATATAATGTATATATATATATATATATATATATATATATAACATATATTATATATATATATATATATATATATATATACCTCGGCCGCATTTTGTGGCTGGGGCTGATTAGTCATCATCCTTAGTACCGATTCTTTCCACCCTCGGCTTAAAAACTTTAATTTTCTTCCTCCGAATTCCCTTTCCACATAGGGCAGGAGGGGCCTATGTCTAAAAAGTTAACCTGGTCTTCTTCAGTATATTCGGTAATGTATTCTGCTAACTCTTCAGGCGGAGGATTATTTTCAGCCTTATTTCCTGATAAATTTTTTATTTTTATTCGTTTTATTTCTTTTTATTTTTTTTTTTAATTTTCTTTGAATATTTTTGTTTTTTTTGTTTTTGTTTCAAAACCTTTTATTCTTATACTTTCCTAAGAGTATATATCTATGTTTTA
Organism: Linnaemya vulpina; assembly: GCA_963675445.1. NCBI lineage: Eukaryota > Metazoa > Arthropoda > Insecta > Diptera > Tachinidae > Linnaemya > Linnaemya vulpina. Next base: position 78,116,872 of record OY776276.1, on the reverse strand, counting down.
AAACTAATACTAGTTTGCTACAATTAATGGGATGTAGCCATCCATACCAACTTTGAGTAACCAGACTGCCAATGGTAATTTCTATGCGTATAATTAGAAACCTGTGTCGAGCCCATTGGTTTTCTCTGATCATTAATATTATTTTGGGTTATACCTACGGTGCTCATACTTACGTCGGTATCAAAAACTTGAGTCTGAAAACCTGGTGTTTGCTGAAAATTTTTCGTAGGTCGAATACTGTTTTGTAATGGTTATTGAATTCTTGGAGTCGTTTGCCAACGAAAACTATTGCGAGTCATATTATTGTTTTGATAACACTGCTCAGCAGCCAAATCCGCCTTTGAATAAAACTATGTGTACTATATGGATTTTGATGCGCTAAGCTCGAATCCGTTTTCAGTTTTTTCCATCAGGTCCAGATTTTTGTTTATGGGCGTGGCAATTGTTTGCCCCTAAATTAGCCAGGTACGTAGACATGTTTCACCCTGACTCCGATTTTAAATGCAGAACACCAGAAGATTGTTTTTATTTTAGTCAAATACAGTTTTTCTTTATCTCATTGTTTTGGAAATATTCAGATATTAATCGAGAGAAAAATTTTTTTCGTGCAAAATTCTTAATTTTTTTCACATTAAAAATGAAAAATTAAAAATATTCAACACTGCACCTCTATCTAATAGTTACAGATCTTAGAAATAAAAAAAGCTATAAACCATAAAAATCGGTTATAAAATTTAGATTTTATTTTCAATTTACCGCAGGTACCCAATGTTGTAATGCTACCAAACTTTCATATGCGTGACGATAGCATTTCGTTAGGTGAACAGGTAAAGGAACTAAAGTACAACGGTATTTTGCATAGTTCTTGGATTTAAAAATTATAATATAGTATTTTTCACTAACCTGTAATTCTAAATCGGGAAAATTAGAGTAGATTCTAATATTTATTGCAGCAGTATGTGTCGAAATGATAGACAATAAGTGAGTCAGTTTTAATTTGATATCGTGCGGTTAAAATCATTTTCTATTCGATTAAACTATCAATACTCATCAAAACGTTGAAATAATGCATATTTTTCGCAATTTATGTAATTAGTAAATAGTATCGGTCCAAATTAAAACAAATGAATTTTATAAATCACCAATATCATGATAAAATAATAAAATCATAATACTAATATAACTTATCCAGTTTCGGCTTACGCTGATCCAATGTGATACATGAAACTTGACACAGAATGGACAATTCTTTCCCGTTGGGCGCCAGTTATAATCTCCACCAGTATAGAAAATAGAAATGTTCAATCTCATATCAATTTATTTATTTTTGATCCAATTTAACATTAATTCAAATGGTTACAATTTCCACTCTTGCACAGTGTTCTTTAAGTATTCTTATTTTATTATTTTTCTTTTTACAAATCTTATTTTAGTCATTAAGATTAATAGTGTTTATTTAACAACTGTGGTTATAACTTTAATATTTGCATTGGAGTATGATGAAAGAATAAAATATAATATATATGTTAAATTTAGTTCTAGTTTTCTACTATGTAGAAGTTTAGTTTAAACTTTTATCTTTTCCAATTCATATTGTTACAAAGATTAGAAATAGATTTAAATAAAACGACAATGTGGATATATGTACTTGGCAGCACTGGCAATATTATCTATAGTTGTCAAAATGTTACAAACACTATATCGATAATATTCAAATTAACGGAAATGGAATACTCCAGAATATACAAGATCATTCAAGGCTGTGCCAATAAGAGTAAACCACAACAACAACAAACGTAGCAACATCAATGCTAAGAGATGTTGTTCTTAATGATCTTGTATGCAAGTATTCGCTGCTAATAAAACTAAATAGATTCACAAGTATACACAGCCATATACACGTAGAAGAAACAAAACCACACACTCATTCATACAACCACTCATAGTTCCCATAGGCAAAACACACAGAACACTCATACATTCAAACACACATAGTTACCATAAGCAAACCAAACAAGTCAGCATTGTCATACAAACACACACATGCCAAGTAAAATACAACCACCATACCCAGAACTTTCGCGAGGTTACCAGACGACGTCATTTTTGCTATATAAAGGCGCTGCCAGAACTCAGCGATAATCAGTGTGATATCAGACATAGACGTGTTAACATCGCTAAGTGTTGAGTAGTACAAGTACTCGTGTAAATAAAGTAATAAATAAATTGTTGCCGCATTATAATTCTAAATTAATTTGTCCGTGTTTTAATTTGATGCAATAAAACGAATCCTTGAAGGATAAGTAATAAAACCGTTTTTACGAAAAGGTCTAAAAACGTAACAATTGGTGTCAGAAGTGGGATTGCAAAAATAATTAAAAGGACATTGCAATTTAAAAAAAAGGACATTAAAAAAAGGACATAAAATTAAAATAAATAATCATGAAATTTGATGAGTTAAAAGTCGAACAGCTGAAAAAGGAGCTCAGCAAGCTTGAATTGCCAACTGCAGGTAACAAGGCTGAACTGCAGAAGAGGCTGATAGATGAGTTTAAGAATCGCGGCATGGACATCGGGACATACGAGTTTGAGGACAAAGACGATGTGCAGATATGCCCTCCTGCCACGACAAGCAGCATGGACATAAATTCAATGTTCGCTGCTATGATGATCGAAATGAAACAGAACTCTCAGCAGATGCAGGAAAAGCTTGTAGCCGAAATAAGTGAGATAAAACAAAACTCTCAGCAGATGCAGGACAAGCTTGTAGCCGAAACTCAGCAGATGCAGGACAAGCTTGTTGCCGAAATAACTGAAATAAAACAAAACTCTCAGCAGATGCAGGAGGCATCAATGATCAACAGTGACAAGCTTGTAGCCGAAATAACTGAAATAAAACAGAACTCTCAGCAGATGCAGGAAAAGCTTGTAGCCGAAATACAGGAGTCAAATAAAGCCACGAGACCCTCGTAGAGGTTTCTGAAGCCATTAACAGGAGGGTGGATGCTATTGAGAATAAATTCTCAGAGCTGGAGGAGCATGCAAAGGAGTTCGAAGAGAAATTGCATGCTCTAGAGGACAAAATGCATAACCTGGAGTGTAGTGGCGGGCCAGTACGAGCAGTTGCGGAAGTTTCTGCGCGGATAAAAGCGCCATGCTTCGACGGCAGCGTACCATTAGGCATTTTCAAATTCCAGTTTGAGACGGTGGCTAACAGAAATGGATGGGATGCTGAAGAAAAGGCCATAGAGTTGATCTTGTCCTTAAAGGGTACAGCCGCAGAGGTACTTGAGACGGTGCCAGTAAGCTGCAGAAACAACTATAATGAAATAATGGCAGCATTGCAGCGCAAGTATGGTGGTGAGCACAAGCGCGATTTATACAGAATGGAATTGCGATGTAGAGTTCAGAAGCCTAACGAATCTCTACAAGATTTCGCAATGGAAATCGAGCGTTTAGTGCAGCTCACATATCCAGGCGAAAGTCACCCGTTCCTGGACCATTTTAAAACTGAGGCTTTCGTTAACGGCATTCGCGACTCTGATGTTAAACTGGCGGTGTGCGCTACGCAGAAATCCACTTTCGCTGAAACTGTGTCATTTGCGCTGGCTCAAGAGACTGCCAGGATGGTTTTCAAGCCACAGATATGTAAAGTGCGGAATGTGGAGGTTTTGTCTGAGGAGGATAACAACCTAGTGGCTAGCGTTAAGGAGGCAATGCGACAACTGCTGGCAGAGAAGGCTATCAAAGAAAAGCCTAAGTGCTTTAACTGCGGGAAGATCGGTCATTTTCAGCGCAGCTGCAAAGCACCAAAGAAGAGAGGTAGATCTGTTTCACCACCAAGAAACAGCAAACGGGAGAACCAAACAACATCACAAGAGTCCCCGTTAAACTAAAACGAGCTAGCACTGAGGGGCAAGAGCTAGCTCTCACAAACGAGGGCCCCACAATCTCCATATCAGTGATGCAGCAGAAAAACAGCAACCTCACTGCGTCCGGACACATCAACGGGGAAAAGCACGTACTTACCATAGACACAGGGGCATCGCAGTCAATAATAAGGCCCGATATAGTAAAGGGGAAATGCGAGCGGTTAAGCAATATTCGGCTACGTACAGCTACTGGAGAGCCTGCCACTGTCTATGGTAAGATTGAAGTGAAGGTGACTATAGCCAACATCAGCGTGAGACATGTTTTTATTGTTGCCGATATTGTCGATGAGGTTATTATTGGAGCCGATTTTATGATTAATCATGGCATTAATCTACATATGGGACAACACCTGATGATTTGGCGTAATGTGGAAATACCCCTTGATGTTGGATATGACAACAAACCGCAAGTAACAAGAGTATTTGCTATTGAGAGTCAGACAATACCACCGCAGTCTGAAACAGTCATATGGGCGCGGATGAAGGGAGATTGTGAGGACAATCGGTTGTGGGTTGTAGAACCGGCAGATCTAAAGAGAGAGCTTATAACAGCGAAAGCTCTAGTGAAAACTATTGAAGGAGGAATAGTCCCTATAAGAGTGCTTAACTTGTCAGACCATGAAAAAGTCATCAAAGAAAATTCCGATGTTGGCCAGTGTACTCCAGCAGAGGCAATAATAAACTGCGAGAAGAAGATAGAGCCTACTAATTTGTCCGCAAAAGAACGTGAACAATTTGAGGAATACGTAGAGAAATGGGTAGCAGGGCTATCAGCGACAGATAAAAATAAAGCCAAGCAGTTACTAAAAAGGCATGCCAGTATCTTCGCCATGGGAAGCCAAAGCCAGGGTAGGACTGCATTGGTTAAACATGAAATTAACACAGGCGAAGCTAGGCCGATTAAGCAGCCACCCAGAAGCGTACCCCTAGCAAAGCGGGATAAAGTGAAAGAGCTTGTAAGTGAAATGGAGCGTGATGGCGTAATCGAGCCATCTTCTGGTCCTTGGAGTTCGCCTGTAGTCTTAGTTAAAAAGAAAGATGGCAGTACTAGATTCTGCGTAGACTACAGGAAGCTCAATGACATAACCAAGAAGGACAGTTACCCGCTCCCCAGGATCGATGACACTTTGGACACGCTAGCTGGTAGCAAATGGTTCTCTACGCTGGACTTGCGAAGCGGATTTTGGCAAGTGGAGATTGCAGAGAAAGACAAGGAGAAAACTGCCTTCAGTGTCGGCAACGGTTTATGGCAGTTCAAAGTCATGCCATTTGGTCTCTGCAATGCTCCGGCCACATTTGAACGCCTAATGGAGAAGGTACTGATAGGACTTCACTGGAAGACATGCTTGGTATATCTCGATGACATAATCGTGATGGGGAAAACTTTTGATGAACACCTCAAAAACATGGCAGAAGTTCTTCAACGAATATCATCAGCTGGATTGAAACTCAGCTTGAAGAAATGTGCGTTGTTCCAGAAAGAAGTAAAGTATTTGGGGCATCGTGTTACAGCAGTCGGAATCTCAACAGATGAAGATAAAATAAAAGCAGTAAGGGACTGGCATCCACCTAAAAATCTTCATGAATTGCGCAGCTTTTTGGGCCTTTGCACATACTACAGACGTTTTGTGCCGAATTTTGCCAGTGTAGCTGCAAGCTTGCATGAGCTGACAAAGAAGTCAAGACCATACCATTGGGGCGAGCCACAGGAAAAATCCTTCCAGAAACTCAAAGAATTATTATGTACGTCACCAGTGCTAGCGTATCCCATAGCTGGAGAAAAATTTGTGCTGGATACTGATGCGAGTGGCTATGGCATAGGGGGTGTGCTATCCCAAGTAGTAAATGGCACTGAGAAGGTCATAGGGTACTATAGCCGTGTACTCTCAAAACCTGAGAGGAACTACTGTGTGACACGACGTGAGCTTCTGGCGGTATTGGAATGCATTAAACATTACCATAAGTACCTGTATGGTCAGCACTTTACATTAAGGACCGATCATTCTGCACTGAGATGGCTATTGCAGTTTAAAAATCCTGAAGGGCAACTGGCAAGGTGGATTGAGCGCCTGCAGAGCTACGACTTCAGCATTGAGCATAGAAGGGGCACAAAGCATAACAATGCGGATGCTCTTTCGAGAAGACCGTGCTGTTTAGAGTGTAAACATTGTGTTAGAACCGAGCAAAAGGAAGGCGTTGTGGATGTGCGGCTAATGCACATCGGCCCTGATGAGGACTGGTCAGCGGCACAAAGAGACGATGATATACTAAGGAAAATTATTGCGGCCAAAGAAGAGGACAGACGACCATCCCGGAATGAAATTTCGGCTGAAAGCCCACTCGCCAAATCTTATTGGGCTCAGTGGAACAGCCTTAAGGTAATAACAGGGTGTTTATACCGCGTATGGGAAAGTGTAGATGGCAAAACAACTTCAAATTTAATAGTTGTGCCATACTCCAAGATAAGTAAAGTTTTACAGGAGTTTCATAATGGACCCAGTGGCGGTCATCTTGGAGTAACAAAAACACTTGAGAAACTGAAGCAGCGTTTCTATTGGGTTGGATGTGAACAAGCCGTAGCTGACTGGATAGCAAACTGCCCACAGTGCATAGCAGCCAAAGGCCCAGTAAGAAGGAGCCGGGGACAGCTGCAACAATACAACTCAGGAGCACCATTCGAGCGGATTGCAATGGATGTAGCAGGTCCCTTTCCCGTTACCGAAGCCGGAAATCGTTATGTACTTGTGGTAATGGACTATTTCAGTAAATGGCCAGAGGTATATGCTATACCTAACCAGGAAGCAAAGACAATTGTAAATGCTTTCGTCAACAACTGGGTATGTCGCTATGGTGTCCCAATAGAATTACATTCCGACCAAGGAAGGAATTTCGAGTCTGCCATATTCAGGGAAATGTGCGAGTTATATGGGATAAAGAAAACCTACCTGGTGATTTGGAATTTGGTGTTAAGCCAACTGTAGAGGAAGGAGCTATTACGTCCCAGGAGAAGGAGGACTTAAACGAACTGCATGAGTTCGTGCGCAATAGAATCAAGATGGTCAGTGACAAGATGAAGGCTAGGTATGACCGCGCAGCAAACTCGGAGGGATTTATGGAAGGACAATTGGTTTTACTGTATAACCCACAACGGAAGAAAGGATTGTCCCTAAAATTACAGACTCACTGGGATGGTCCGTATAAAGTGATTAAAAGAGTGAATGACGTTGTATACCGGATACAGAAGCACAATAGCCCAAGCTCGAAAATGAAGATAGTACATCTCGAACGATTGGCGCACTATGGAAGAGGTGATTGTATGCCTATTCGGGACGAACAGGCTTAAGTGGGCGGCAGTGTTACAAAGATTAGAAATAGGTTTAAATAAAACGACAATGTGGATATATGTACTTGGCAGCACTGGCAATATTATCTATAGTTGTCAAAATGTTACAAACACTATATAGATAATATTCAAATTAACGGAAATGGAATACTCCAGAATATACAAGATCATTCAAGGCTGTGCCAATAAGAGTAAACCACAACAACAACAAACGTAGCAACATCAATGCTAAGAGATGTTGTTCTTAATGATCTTGTATGCAAGTATTCGCTGCTAATAAAACTAAATAGATTCACAAGTATACACAGCCATATACACGTAGAAGAAACAAAACCACACACTCATTCATACAACCACTCATAGTTCCCATAGGCAAAACACACAGAACACTCATACATTCAAACACACATAGTTACCATAAGCAAACCAAACAAGTCAGCATTGTCATACAAACACACACATGCCAAGTAAAATACAACCACCATACCCAGAACTTTCGCGAGGTTACCAGACGACGTCATTTTTGCTATATAAAGGCGCTGCCAGAACTCAGCGATAATCAGTGTGATATCAGACATAGACGTGTTAACATCGCTAAGTGTTGAGTAGTACAAGTACTCGTGTAAATAAAGTAATAAATAAATTGTTGCCGCATTATAATTCTAAATTAATTTGTCCGTGTTTTAATTTGATGCAATAAAACGAATCCTTGAAGGATAAGTAATAAAACCGTTTTTACGAAAAGGTCTAAAAACGTAACAATATTTAAAGTTTTTTCCACTATGCAGAGTTTAATTTTTAAGCTAAATATTTTTCTTTAAAACTTTATCGTTTTACTGATACTTTTTAAATTAAAATATTGAATAAAATCTCTAACGCTAATATATGTTGAATTTAGTTTACAACATTAATGCTTTTATCAATTAAATGTTTAATAGTTTCTTTCAATTTTATACCTTTAATATTTTATTTATCTTTCTACTACCTAGAATTTATGTTTATATTTTTGAAAATGTCTTTAAAGCAACAGTGCACAGATCACACTAAATTTACTTTTACAACAGAAAAATATCAATCCATATTTCTACTACTAATCGACAAAAGGAACATGAATTAAATAAAATTAAAGATCAATGAAAAATTTTACAATTACTTTGCGTAGTGACAAAAATATGAAAGGAAAAGGAGTAACAACATATTTTACTCCCGTTTACAGAGTAAGAAGGGAAGATAAGTGAAATAATTTTTCAATTGCTTTTCAAGCGATGAAGGAACATGAATAAATTTTAAAAAATAGTAACAAATAAAAGTATGAATGAAAAAGGAAAGAAAAAATACTTTACTAACGATCTCAAGTAAAAGATAGGAGATCAATAAAGTTATTTTAAAAATTCTTTGCGTAGCAATAACAAAAAAGAAATCCATTCATTAACCCATTCGTTAACTTATACATATATATGTTTTTCTTTTATTATCATTAGTTTAGTATCTTTTTGATGTTTCTTATTTTGTCCAGCTTATGTTTCCACTACTTAAGTTAAATTCTGTTTATTAGAAATTATTGTATGGTTCTATTTATGCACATCCATCCCTTTTTGACCGAACGTTGTTTCGATCGCCATTCATTGGGCTAACGGTTTTTATAGTTTTAGTATGTAGTTATATCAGCACGATTGTATGTAGAAGAATGTTAAATTCTAATTTACATATGTTTATTTAGGTACACAAACGCTAGGTATGAAATATGATAATACGAGCAAATAAATTTTTTTTTTTCATTAACGTATATCCATACATATAGAGAAACAAAAAATAAAACTTTCATGTAGCAATCTGTTCTTAGTGCTCAATTACCAAAAACAAGATCAACTTACGTTCCTAAACAACCTCCAAGAGAGCTTGCACAACTTTTAAAATAATAAAACTTACTGGAACCTGGGTCAAAGGTCACAAAATATAGAAGACGACAGTCAGGCCTTCAAAAATTTTTAACATTGATGGCTCAAAAATGTTTTCCTATTGTAAGAACACAAAGATGCTCATGGATCAGATGAAAATTGCTTACGATCTTAAGGACTGGTGACTATTTATAGACAGTTCGAAACAAAGTTTAAAATTAGTATATAAGAAATAAACACCGAAACAAAGACTTTATTAAATTATTCTCGATGCAAAACCTTAGTAACTCCATGAAAAGGTATTTTGGTATTTTTGTGTGTTGTAATATGTCCCACTTATTTGCTATTATTTGTAGTGCTAAATTTATAGGTATGCTCGGAAATAGCATACCAAGTACAAAGAGTACATTCCCGCTTTTTAAATGAATAGCTGAGGGAGGGGATTGCATACAAACAATAAGCGACAGAGAAAAACAAGAGAATGGTAGAATTAAATTAACATGCAATTGCTAGTAGACACCAAAATATGATGTCAGTCAACTGGTATCAAAAACTCAATGCATCCGGTCGTCTGATTAATTTACATTCCAAACATCCCAGAAGAATTATAATAAACACAGCAAATAATTTCATCAGACGAGTACTCACCATTAGTGACGATAGGTATCATGAGGGAAATTTACGGAAAATTAAAGAAATCTTAGACATGAAAGATTTTCCGAAAACAATTATAAGCAGTTTAATATATAACAAGTAAAAGTGCTATATTCGGCTGTGCCGAATCTTATATACCCCTCACTAACGTACGTCTGCTTTCTAACTTATAAAATAGTTTCAGTTAGCAAAAAATAAAAACAACTTCAGTTGCGTTTTTTGGTTACTTAAAAAAATATTCCAAACTTCCCACCCTTGGAAAAGAAATTTTAATTTTTAAAATTTTTTTTAGCAATAGAAGTCCTCATAATGTGTAAAGCGGTTTTATTTAAGCAAAAGTACAAATCTTTAACCATTTTGGTAACGTTCATGTTATACAAAATATTGCAGTATCCAACCCTGGAATCAAATTTTTTTTTTTTTAAATTTCTAATACCAATTTTGTTTTGCCGAAATAAAAAATAATTTTAACTTGGAAAAAAAGACATTAATTTATTTTTGGTTATGTATTGTATAAAAAATTTTAAATTTCGGAACCCTGGATGGGAACCTTAAATTTTTAAATTTATTTTTAATCGATGCAAATCTTAATGATACCAAAAATGGTTTTATTTAAGAAAAACTTAAAATTTTTAAACATTTTAGTTACCATATGTACCACAAAATACCGAATGTGCCACAAAAAAATATTAAATTAAATTTCCCAACCCTGGAGACGAAAACTAAATTTTTTAAAATAATGTTTTACCAATGCAAGTCATTATGATGTATAAAGCGGTTTTATATAAGAAGAATTAAAATTTGCAACAATTTTTGTCACTTTCATGTACTACTAAACATTGCAGTATCCAACACTGGAAACGAAATTTTGATTTTTTTAAATTTTTGATACCAAATTTGTTTTGCCAGAATAAAAAATTATTTTAACCAAGAAGAAACGACGTTAATTGATTTTTGGTTATTGTATTAAAAAATTAAAATTTCCTAACCCTGGATGGGAACTTTAAATTTAAAAATATCTTTTCATCCATACAAATCTTCATGTTACCAAAAACGGTTTTATTAAAGAAAAACTTAACATATTTATATATTTTAGTCATTATATGTACCAAAAAATACCGAATGTGCCCAAAAAATATTTCAATTTCCGATCCCTGGAGGCGAAAATTAAAACTTTTTAAAATTATTTTTTACCCATACAAGTCTTCATGATGTATAAAGTGGTTTTATTTAAGAAAAAACTACAAATTTGTAACCATTTCTCTCACTTTCTTGTACTACAATATATATCAGTTTTCGAGCCCTGGAATCGAAATTTGTTTTTTTTAATTTTGATACCAATTCTGTTTTACCAGGACAAAAAATAATTTTAACCAGGATAAAACGACGTTAGTTGATTTTTAGTTATTTTAATGTACAAAAAAAATTAAAATTTTCTAACCCTGGATAAGAATTTTTAAATTAAAAAATTTTTTTTCCATCTATGCAAATCTTCCTGATGTATAAAACGGTTTTATTTAAGAAACACTTTAAATTTTTAAACATTTTAATTATTATATGTACCACAAAATACCGAATGTGTAAAAAAAATATTCAATTTCCGATCCCTGGAATCGAAAATTTAACTTTTTTAAATTATTTGCTACCAATGGAAGTCTTCATGGTGTATAAAGCGGTTTTATTTAAGAAAAATTTACAAATTTGTTACCACTTTCGTGACTTTCATGTACTACAAAATATTGCAGTACCGAACCCTGGAATCGAAATTTTGATTTTTTTAATTTTTGATGCCAATTTTGTTTTGCTGAAATAAAAAGTAATTTTAACCAGGAAAAATTACGTCAGTTGATTTTTGGTTAGGTTATTGTATAAAAAAAAAATTTGAATTTCCTAACACTGGATGGGAACTTTAAACTTTTTAATTTTTTTTCATCGATGCAAATCTTCATTACACCAAAAACGGTTTTATTTAAGAAAAACTTTAAATTCTTAAACATTTTAGTTATAATATGTACCACAAAACACCGAATGTACCAAAAAAAAATTTTAATTTCCCATCCCTGGATTTTTTTTTTTTAAGTTTTAAATGGACAATTGAGAAGTCCCAAGGCATTAAATAGGTTCAATTTTCAAATAAGCAAAAAAATAATCGCTTTTTGGTGTTAATTTTGCGTCGAAAAATAGGTGTAAGCTTCCCAGCTCTGGAACCGTCCTTCCGATTTTTCTGATATGATTTCAATACCACTCTAAATTAGCTCACTTCCAATCGATCTGTCCAAGAATGAAGTATCTAGCTCTTCTGGGGGCTTGGGAAAACCGATTTCACGTACAGACAGACGGACATCGCTCAATCGTCATCGCTATTCATAAGGATCCGGAATATATATACTTTATGGGGTGGCATATTGATATCGAAGAAATTACACACGGAATGACAAACCTAAATATACACTTTCACATTTTTGTGAAGGGTATAAAAATAGTGACACAACAATAAGAAGAGAGACTAATACAAAGTATTATAAAGGAATAACATATATAAAAGGTTTTTCTGAAAGGTCAACGATTAAACTAAATATATATACATTTATATAAAATTTTAAAATTTGAATTAAAATTTTAAATTTTTAGTCATAAATGAGTCTTTATGACCTGATTTTGGTATCTAGACACGTTCAAATTATATTGGTTCGTTCACAAAAAATATTCAACTTTACCGTGGCTACAATTTTTCCTAATATAGTGTATGAAAAATCAGGATTTCCTAAAAGTTATGATCGAAAAACCGAAAATAAGTTTTTGTTCTCTAACTTTTTAAAAAATATATTTGAGATAAAATATATTTCTGTCATAAAATTTTAGCAAGAAATATTCAACGCACTAATATTCAACGCCCTCTTGGCTACATTTTTGCCGAACATAGTTTAGCGATATTTTTAAGTGCTAATTAGTTATTTGGAAAAAACTGATAACACCTTTTTTGGGGCAGCATGCCAATTGGGAAACTTTGGAGGCCCATAAAAAAAAACGGTCACCAACTTGACCAAACTAAGTATAGGGTTTTACTGCATTTTGATAGTATAATCGAACCCTTATAGTCACGATCTTGCACTTTTCAAAAGTCTTCATTTGTCGCATAGTGTTATAGAATAGATTTCATAAAGTCAATTCCCTTGTCACCCCAAACTGTGGCTAGTCGTATTGCCCAAATAGGAAATTCGGTGGAGTCTTTTGTTAAAGAAAAATTGATAAATTGTAAATTTCTTCCGTTTTGTTTAAATGAAAATACATATATCATTGACTTTAGAAACCTTTTATGGACATGTAACTGGAAAGCTTTTGATGGAAGTTGTAAGGGATAAACTTTTTCTATTGTTGATATAAAAAAAATTGTCGTTGTCTGCTTAGACGGGGCAAATGTCATGGCAGGAAAAAAACACAGGTTTGATAGGTGATATAAAAAAAGTGAAATGGCAATGCAAAACTTTCACTGCATTATCCATTAAGCCGCGCTTGCGTCTAAATTTATTACTCAAGACTCTACTATAAAGACCGCAGAGCGCATTATAAATAAAATAAGAGGAGGACACAATGCCCTCACTCAACGAAAATTTGTAAAATTTTTAACATCTAAAAACGCAGTTTTCAATGATCTTCAAATGTTCATTGATGTACGTTGGCTCAGTCGTGGCGACTGTCTTAACCGACTATATGATTTAAAAGAGGAAGTTTTATGCCCAGTAAATCAGTGGCTATTTAAATACCAAATTTCGTTTTTCACCGCAAACTTAAATAAGACTTAAATGCCCCTCATTGGCCATTTAAATATTGTTTAAAGCGAGCACAGAAAACATATGACTTTAACTTTTTTTCTTTTAAGAAGAAGAAAAATTGTGATGTTGTGAAAAATTTGCTAAAAATTTTTAAAAAGTTGCGTCATTAAAGTTAATATCAATAGAATAAAGTCGGAAATCAATAAAACAATATTTATTGCACAAATGGACTCTTAACACAATTGAAAAACTTAAAATAAATTCATGCACAACACTTGAAATACTTTGAATCATAAGCAAAACATCTGTTTTCTCAACAGTGGCGATTTTTGTGTACATATTTCATGGTGCTACCACATTTTTCGAATAACATGACTATGATGTTACTTAATATGATGTTACTTAATGAGAATTCTGGAAAAATCTAAATAATTTCGATTTTCCAGAGTTAAAAAGAAATGCTTTGAAATTGTTATCCCTTTTTCCTTCTACATATTGCTGCGAACAAATTTTTTTCGTCTTAAAATTTATGTGTTTCAAGCAGAGAAAAAAATTAAGTTCTTCAAATTTAAAACATATTTTGTTAATAAGAAATTGCTACAAAATCTTAAATATATCTTATATTTAATTTATAATGCCTAAATACACTTAGTTTTTGAAGTTTTAATTGTAAATTAAACTCGACCAAGTAAATATGTGTGAAAAAATTTGTCAAATTCTGTAAAAACTGAGGCATATTTTGTATTTAATTTTATTAACTTTTTAAACTTCTTTTCCTTTATATATATATATATATATATATATATATATATATATATATATGCATGTATTAATTTTGAAGTGCTTTGGATTGTTTTTCGAAGAATACATCCCAAATAATAATGAGGAATAAGTTTTATTTTTTAACACACAAATTGGGAGCGATAATAAAATAATAACTAGTTTAGTTGTCATATTCCCATTGATGACAGAAAAATTATCGGAAGATGTTGAATAAACTAAATGTGATAGGAACATTTGGTGAAGATGTAGCAAGATGTAACTTTTTAGTACAATGTATATCTATGATATACAATGTATATCTATATGACCAAGTATGAAAAGGCTATTAGGTTCAAACACCATATTTTTGTCTTCCATTTCTCTCAATTAATGTAACCCATATCTCTTATGTTAAGAACGGTTTAATAAATTTTTTTCAAAAATTTTTTTTCCTCCCTTCACACAACATATTGTAGTGTATTTCATATACACTTATAACCATATGTACTTCCCTAATGTTTACACTTTCACTAATTTTTTATGATGTTGATATTGGAATCTTATTGAAAGTATATTAAAATTTTTAGTTTTAAGGGTACCGTTAAGATAGTATAAAAAGGATGGAAATTTTAGAAATAAACTAATTAAAAAAACAGCCTTAAACCGGCATCAGTCTTTCTCTTAAGTATTCATCTGCTTCTTTTACATAAAAGGCATAGAACTGCCTCAACAACAACTTTTGGCCAATGGCGTTTATAAGCGCCGGCACAATAAAATATAAAAATGATTACCCTTTCTATACATGCACTACATGGCGATCTTGCCCAACGACCAGGACAACATCCCCGTGAAAGAATATCAGCCATTTGGTAAAATAGAACACGCGTCAAAATATACGGCATCGCTAGTAGCATCTGACCCCAGACCCCTCACAATTGAGTAGTACAGGAGAAGACAGCAAAGAAGATCTGAAGAACAGCTTTTCTCCATTCCGGTTACGGCAAAACCTAAGCACAGAAGAGGTAGCAAACTTGCGAAAATACGCCTCAAACTGGCAGCATTAAGAGCCACAATAAACGCTGATCCTCCACCATCATGGGAAATAGCCTCAGATTTGTGGTTACAAATTGAAGTTTATGAATCCTCCCTAGAGCCCCGACGCAACAAATAAAAATTTCTTCCACGCTACCAAAATTTTATTATGATACAAATAAGTAAGAATTAAACACTTAATTTAAACACAAATGTTTATTTTTACAAAACAATTAAATACAAAAAAAAAGAAACAATAACAAAAACAAACGCGAAGAAGCAAAATTAAAATGAATATCAGCTGCGACCGATTGACAGCATAACAGCCCTGTTTTAGTAAACATTATTTACTTTTAAATATTAACCATAGAGGGCACCACTTTTTTTCTTTTAATTCAGTGTTACCATAAACAAATATTATAATTTCTTATTGTTATTTTTAGAATAAAATTTGTTAACGCTTATTAGTTTAAGTAATTTTCTTTCGGCTTAAGGTCAGTATTTTAGTTTAAAAACTTATACAAGTTTAATAAAATGCAATGTTGTTTTTAATATTAATGTTAATATGAGTTATTTGTTATTATGTTTTTAGAGTCCCTGATGATGATCAGCGAAGTTGATCGAAATATTGGGCAAATAAATAAAATTAAAAAGAATTAAGAACAACATTGCCTTTTATTAAACTTGTATAAGTTTTTAAACTAAAATACTGACCTTAAACCGAAAGAAAATTACTTAAACTAATAAGCTTTTGTAAATAAAAGGTCAACTAAAATCAACAAACAATGATAAGATTTATTTTTATATTTTTCATTTAAATCATTTATGGATAGAATAGAGGAATATTATATTGAATTAGAAAAACTAGAGAAAAACTTAAAGAAAAGTAAGAACAGAGTTTACTCCGCAGAATATAAAGAAGAGAAATTAACGCGATTGTTAAAAATAAGAATAGAAGTCGATGAAATTTTGAAGGATGCAGAGGATAAGAACAACTAAGCGATTTTCAAATAAAATCACTTGAGACTCCAACTCAAGAGGCGAAAGATGCAATCTACAAAATGAGCGATAATATGGCCTTAAATGTTTTCACTAAAGGAATAAATGATGAGTGTAAAAATGTTTTGTTAGCAAGCAGTCCAAAGACCTTGAATGAAGCGGTACAGAAGTGCGTAACTTTAGAAAAAAATATACAGAGTAATAATAACCACATTTTCAGGATTGACCGACGAACCACTCAGAATAATTCAAATAATAGGAATGATCACAACTTTACGAGAGGTAATATAAATCACGGCGACAGCCAATTCAACAACAGTTACAGAACAGATATTTTAGTAGGAACGATAACCAAGATAATAGAGATCGCGGTAATAATTCATATCATGAGCAAAGAACGTACGGCAGAAATACTAATGATGCTAATAACAGAAACTTAATGACAAGAATAAGTAGACAGGAAAACTAAGTAGGTAGGATAGTACAGGCTGCTATCCAGAGTCAAAACAACAATGAGCTGCAGAGGTAAAAAGAGAAACTTGAATTTTTTAATCGACACAGGAGCCGAAGTATCAATATGTAAGAAACAAAAAACTGAAAATATAGTTATTAGAAATGTTTCAACACTAAGTGGTATCACTTCAGACACAATCAAAAGTTTCGGTACAGCAAATTTGACTACATTTTTATGATCATGATATAACTCATGAATTTCACGTTGTAACAGCTGATTTCCCTATACCCACTGATGGTATCATCGGAAGGGATATACTAGAAAAATAGAAATGCAAAATAGAATTTGAAACTTATACAATAAATTTTAATGTAACAGAAAAAGAATTCATACTATCTATCACACCTAAATGTGTCTGCAATACAGATATTAGTATACCATCTCGTTCCAAATCGATTGTCCCGTTAAAAAAAGAAAGCATAGTTTTAAATAAAAAGATAGCTCCAGGAGTTTTCGTTGCTAATAGTATAATACAGTGGGCAGACAACATAAAAGGTTTTAAACACTACCAACGACGACATTAGAATAAAAAATTTAGATTTAGATAAGAGATGAATATTAAGTGTATGGCTACAAAACGATTAATAATACGTACACCGAAAAGCGGGTTGAAAAAGTATGGAGAAATCTTAATGTTGAATCAATTGATCCAACAGAAAAACAGTCATTAATAGACATCGTAGCTAAATATAGTGAAATTTTTCATATAGAAGGTGAGCAACTCACAGTAAACAACGTTTATACACAACACGTACAAACCGTACATAACACCCCAGTTTATATCAAACCTTACAGATTGCCATAGACGCAAATGGAAGAAATTAATGAACAGGTAGACAAGCTATTGGAAGATGGAATCATTGAACACTCAGTAAGCCCTTATAACTCACCATTGTTAGTAGTGCCCAAGAAGTCAGTAGATGACAAACACAAGTGGCGTCTAGTCGTAGATTTCAGAAAATTACATCAGAAAATAGTAAAAGATAAGTTTCCGCTAACGAGATTGGAAGACGTGTTAGACAAATTGGGTAGAGCGAAATATTTTTCAACTCTAGATATGAGTAGTTTGTTGCATCAAATTAGTTTAGACAAAGATTCAAGACCTTTTACTACGTTTTCAACAAGAAATGGTCACTTCCAGTTCACGAGGTTGCCATTTAGCCTCAAGATATCGTCCAACAGTTTCCAGCGCATGCTGACGATAGCATTAAGCGGCCTAAGTGCAGAAGCATTTATTTATGTGGACGATATAATCGTGTTTGGATGCAGCATAAAGCATCACCACAGCAATTTGACAAAAGCTTTTGAGCGCTTAAAACGATATAATTCGAGATTGAACACAAGTAAGTGTTGTTTTTTTGAAAACTGAGGTAGTCTATTTAGGTCACCTGGTAACCAATAAGGGTATACGCACTGACCCGAACAAAAATAGCGTGATTAGGAATTACCCTATACCACAAAATGCTGATGAAGTCAGAAGATTCATCGCATTTTGCAATTATTATAGGCGTTTTGTTAAAGACTTTGCTAATATAGCAAGAAATTTGAACTAGTTGCTAAAAAAAGACTACCCATTCGTGTGGGATGAGAATTGTCAAGAATCATTCGAAACCCTAAAATCAAAACTACTGAACCCCCCTATTCTACAATACCCTGACTTTCAAAAACCATTTATCGTAACCACGGATGCATCCAATTTTACTCTGGGTGCAATCCTTTCGCAAGGAGAAATTAGATCGGACTTAAATATATCCTATGTAAGTAAGACGTTATCGAAGCATGACGTGAATAAATCTGTCATAGAAAAAAGAATTGTTAGCCATCCATTGACTAATCAACCTTTTTCGTCCATACCTCTACGGTAGAAAATTTTACGTCGTTACAGACCACAGACCATTAGTGTCATTATTCACTTACAAAAATCCATCGTCAAAGATGACTAGCATAAGACTCGATTTAAGTGAATATGATTTTGAAATATCATAAAAAAAGGGGCATATTGAATACAAATGCTGATGCCTTATCCAGAATAAACAGAGACCTTGAAAACTCTGATCCACCGGAATATCGAAACTGATAAACATAATATATTGGCCATAATACGCAATGTGAAGAAAGTATTAGAGAAACAAATTGACTGACATAATGGAAAGAATGCAGTAAACTGTGTTATTTTTATCGTTCACCTCTTGTGGAATTATCCAGAAAACAAACAAACACGTTTTTAGTTTTAGAGTTCAGTTATATTACTTTTTTATTAATTTCCTTTTCTTCTAATTTTAATACAAATGTGTTTTACAGAAAGTTCTAGAGAAGAATGTGTTTTCAAGTTGACAGTTGTTCTTCCTCTTTATTATAAAATGTTAGGGTTTTCAATTCATGTTAACACTCCTCCTCAAGTTTAATTTTAAGAAAATTAAAGTTGGTACACAAAATTCAATAAGAACCCTATTATGGAAATACATATTTAATTTTAATAGTCTTATTGTTCTTCTACTATTTACGGACTTCAATATTAATTTAATTAATTACTTTAGTTTCAAAGTAAGTTTAAATTATCATACATATTTATATAAAAAAAAAATCATGACATGAAATTTGTTACTATGTTTTCAAATTTTTGATAACACAAAGATTTTGTAAATATATCAGCCAAATTCTGACTTGAACTTACATATTCAATATTAATTATGTTCATGTTAACTAAATCTTTAATAAAATGAAATTTTATATCTATGTGTTTTGCCCTCTTTGAGTTCTCATAGCTTCTGATCATACAAATGGCTCCTTGATTATCAACTAGAAGTTTTGCGGCAGCTTTGCAGTTTAGATGTTCACTTATTCCTTTTAGATTGATTAGTTCTTGTGCCGTTATAGCTGCAGCAATGTACTCCGCCTCTGCTGTCGACAATGCAACACAGTGTTGTTTCTTTGAAAACCATGCAACTGGGTTTTGACCATGTAATATTATGCCTCCACTTACGCTTTTCCTATCTTGTTTGTTGTTGGCCCAGTCTGCATCTGAGTATCCTTTCAAATCATTATCTTTTCCCTTTTTGAATATCAGTCCTCTATCCTTAGTTTGTTTTATGTATCTTAGTATTCTTTTGGCGGCTTTCCATGTTTCTTCGTTCGATTTATCTAGATACCGACTTAAGTATGAAACTGCATATCTCAAATCTGGCCTTGATGTTATTGTTAAATATAGTAAACTTCCTATTAACTCTCTGTATCTTTCCTTTTCGTCTTGTTTTCCTCCATTGTCCTCTTCTGTTATATTAAAGTTGGTTTCCATAGGTGTTTTAACTCCATTACATTCTGTCATTTCAAATTTTTGTAGTATCTTTTCAATTAGGTTAGTCTGCTTCAAAATTAATTTGTTGTTCTCTCTCACAATGTCCATACCCAAGAATTTCCTTGCTTCTCCTAAGTCCTTTGCATTAAATTCATTTTTAATTTCTTTTATTATTTCCTCTGAGTTGCCTATTAGAAGAATGTCATCAACATAGATCAACATCCAGCAGTCACTTTTATAATACAGGCAGTAATCATATTCTGATCGGTTGAAACCTTTCTTTTTTGCAAATTCATCAATAGTTTCATTCCAGCATTTTGGTGATTCGTCTAATCCATATAAGGCACGTTGTAGTCTTAGAGCCTTCTTGCTACAAGGTAGTCCTTGAGGCGGTTTTATATATACTTCTGTTTTAAGTTTACCATTCAGAAATGCGGTTGGAACATCCAATTGTCTGATAGGTAGATTTTCATTTACGGATTTCGAGAAAAGCATTCTTATTGTTGAAGTTCGTGCAACTGGCGAGTAAAATATATCATTACGTTCGTCTCTTTTCAATTGGAAGCCTCTCGCTACTAGTCTAGCCTTTTTTGTTCCATCTTCTTTGATTTTAAAAATCCATTTTGTATCTATGGGCTTTTTATCTTTTGGTGGATTTTCTTCTTTCCAGGTTTCTAAATTTTTTAATGCTGTCAGTTCCTTGTTTATTGATTCTCTCCATTCTAAACTTTTAATTGCTTCCTCGTAATTTTCAGGTACACCTTCTTGGGTTATAAGGCAGTACGCTACGTTCGTAACATAGTCTTTCAGGTAACTAGGTTTCTTTATTTTTCTTCCTTTTTCTGTTATATTCTCCTCCGAATTCTTTATTGTTTCCTCTGCAAGTGGTATGTCATCTATAAACTTATTAATTTCTTCTTCATTTTCTTCGTTTCCTGTGCTGTATTCACTTTCTGATTCTTTATTTGATTCATTGATATCCTCCTGTACTGGTGTATTTTTATTTTTAATTTTAATTTTTACAGTGTTGTCTCCGTTTTCATTTTCTTCATTTAGCTTTTTATTTAAAAATATTACATCTCTTCTTTCTAACACCTTTTGTTGTTCTTTATCCCATAACTTGTATCCAGTGAGTGTATATCCGACCATAATGTATTTCTTGCTTCGTTTGTCTAGCTTTTGTAGGTACTCTAAGTTTTTACTGTATACTTCACTTCCAAAAATCTGTAGGTATTTTAGGTTTGGTTTCCTTCCCGTCCAGCTTTCCGTTGGTGTTTTATTTTGTCCTTCTACAGGTATACGATTTAATATGTATGTGGCGGTTTTCGCAGCTTCTCCCCATAGCTCTTCATCAACATTATTCTCGTACATCATAGCTCTTATTTTCTCGAATAGTGTTTTATTGTATCTCTCAGCTTTTCCATTTAATTGGGGACTATGTGGTATTGTGTAATCCAATAGGATTCCATTTTGTCTGCAATAATCTTTCATCGCGTCGCTAGTGTATTCTCCACCACGGTCACATCTTAATTTTTTTAGTTTCAGGTCTAATTGTCTTTCAGCTTCTTTTATATAGATTTTCAAATGTTCAAAAGTTTCTTTTTTATTTGTTAGTAAGTATACTTTTGTATAGTTAGTGTAATCATCTATAATAGTTAATAAGTACCTTTTGTTGTCCCATGAAGTAGGAGAAATTGGACCACAAATGTCCGTATGTATGATTTCTAATGGTTTTTTAGCTCTTACTCTATTTGTATTAAAAGGAAATCTGTTTTGTTTTGATTGTACGCATATCTCACAATCGGGCATACTATCAATTTCAATCTTACTTATTTTCATTCCTTCAACCATTTTTAACATTTTCTTCATCTTGTCTTTTCCAGGATGTCCTAACTTACGGTGCCATTCCCCAGCATTTGTTTTGAATGTTATGTAGGATTTTTCTACTTCTCTTTCATTTAGTGTTAAGTTTATTGTGTATAATCCATTTTCATTTTTATTACCTTTTAATATTTGTTTATTATACTTCTTTACTATGACGTTCGTTTTGGTAAAAGTTACCTGGGCATTATTTTCCGTTAGAGCGTTTACGGACAGCAAGTTTTTGTTTAGGTTGGGTACATATAGAACATTTTTTATAATAAACTCATCTGTTTCAATTTCACCTTTCATTTCGGCCCGTAATATTTCATTTTCTTTAGCTGTGCTTATTTGTGTATAATCCCTTTTCATTTCCTTTAGTATATTTTCATCGTTCATCATATGGCCAGTACACCCCGAGTCTATTACAAATTCTGTTTCTTTTCTTGTATATTTATCGTTAGTTGTTAATAAAGCTGTTTTCTTTCCATACCTTTGTTCATGTTCTTTCCTAACATAACAATCCTTTTCTGTGTGATTATATTTTTTACAAATCTTGCACTGTTTCTTAAGGTAGCAGTCCTTTTCACTGTGGTTATTTTTCTTACAGATTATGCAGAACTTGTCTCTTGATGGTTTTCGTTCAAAGTACTTTTTATTTTTATATGTGTGCAGCTTGTTGAAATACGCTTCTTTTGTTTCACATGAATCATTCAATCTTTTTTCTTCTGTTAATAGTCGAGCTGTAAGATTGCCAAGAGTTTTTTCTGTCTTTGATGTAGAGTCCCATGCTGTTGTAAATGTATTGTATGTTTCGGGTAAGGTTGAAAGTATCTTAGGTATTAGCATGTTATCATCCACTTCTACTCCAATGTTTTTTAACCTGAATGCAATATTTTCTATTGCACTTATGTGGTGTGTCATGCCTTTGGACTTATTAAATGTATACTGGAACAACTCTTGCATTAAGTCACATTTTTGTTGCTCAGTAGTTTTCTCAAAAATTTCACAAAGTTTGTTCATCATTTGTTTTGCGTTTTCACAGCTCATTAATAAAGGCAGTAATTTCTTATTTATTGTGCACATTATTATCTTTTGTACTTGAGCGTCCAATTTCTGGTTAATTTTATCTTTAGTTGCTTTGGCTTCAGGTTCATCATATACAGTTTCGTACAGACCTTCACTTTTAAGTAAAATATTTACTTGGAATTTCCACATAGGGAAGTTTTCTTCACCATTAAGCCTTTGGATTTCCGCGTATTCGTGTTGCTTTTCCATTTTCTAATTTCAGATTTTTTTTTTACAATTTGTGTGTTTGGTAGTTTTAGTGTTTTATATGTATTTAAAAAAAAATTAATTTTACTTGTTTTACGTTTGTTTGTTAGACTGGGCCCATAACCTGTTATTTTTATCGTTCACCTCTTGTGGAATTATCCAGAAAACAAACAAACACGTTTTTAGTTTTAGAGTTCAGTTATATTACTTTTTTATTAATTTCCTTTTCTTCTAATTTTAATACAAATGTGTTTTACAGAAAGTTCTAGAGAAGAATGTGTTTTCAAGTTGACAGTTGTTCTTCCTCTTTATTATAAAATGTTAGGGTTTTCAATTCATGTTAACAAACTGTTGTAGTCTTATTTCGATTTCTTCATTATTCCTCTTACTTCGGTGACTACAACATTTTTGTACCATAAACTTATTTATAAAAGGTTTTTTTCCTTCTATATTTCATCTACATTATGCCAGTATACTATCAGTTGTTTCATTTGGAACATCTACATTCATCAATACTACAGTTATATATGTATATTCTTAGGCGTGATCCCGTGCATTTATAATATAGTTCGGTAAAATAAAAGTAAACAAAAGTTACTCTCGGTAAAAAGATAAAAAAAATCCAAATTTACGAAAACAGAAAAACCAAAAACCTAGCCCAAAATTAAACTGCAACTTTTTTGAACATTTCATGTGTGTATCCATGAATTTATATTATAAACCAACAAGAAAAGTTTGAAAATTTTTATTCATGATCATGTATTTCAAATGGAATTTATTTTCCAAGTTTTGAAAAATAGCTTATATACCCAAAACCAACAGCAAGTTCGGATAGATTGCCCTTCCGACTTTCCTATCTAAAATTAAGGGAAATCTTATAGCAAAACTAATAAATTATTACATAGAAAGAAATAATATTCTATCTGATAAACAATCGGATTTCATGAAAGATAGAAATAATATTTTTATTTATTATTTAATTTATGTATGCTTTTATATTGACGAAGTGTTTGAAATTCATGTAGTTTGTGAAATATGAAAGATTTACTCTAGTCATTCAATAATAAAAAAAAAATAATTAAAAAAAATATTACATGAGTTGTTAGATTTATTTTTTTTTTTTGCCAAGTGTATAAGTTTCAACATATGAAGAATCTTTTTAAACCAATCAAGGTTAATAAAACAATTTATTACATTTTGTATCCAACGTTTCGTCAATTGTTTCTCGACTTCTTCAGGGGTTTTTTGTTTATTTAAATTTTAGAAAATAACATAATTAGAATTTGGAAAAAGTTTATATTAATAAAGTTATACTCACAATGTTATAGTTAGTAATACATCGAATATAGGGTTTTTTTTATAGAGTGATACAAGTTTAAATCATAATAAAACATAGTAATATAATTTTCATATCAATGAAACGGTCTTTATCGGATAGAAAATTTTATGACATTAATGTTTAAATATGATTTCAGCCATGTGGCCGCCACGGCTGGCGCGTACAAGGCGCAATCTGGAACACCAATTTTCACAAACAGGAACATTCTGACCATCATCGTGTTTGAGGATATGTGGGCCAGCCCATAGAGCGCACCAAACAGTAATTTTCTGTGGATGTAATGGTGTTTCGACAAAATCTTCTGGATTCTCCTCACTACAAATGCGACAATTCTGTTTATTTACGTACCCATTCAACCAAAAATGAGCTCCATCGGAAAATAAATTGTTAATGGAAGAAGTGTACGATTAGTTTGACGAACAGAACCATTATTTTGATTAAAAATTTCCACAATTTTCACGGGTTGCTCTGGTGTAAGTCGATCCATAATAAAATGTGAAAGAAAACTAAACAAAAAGCAATTATCAGTTGTCAAATGGGTGTTCAAATAAAGCAGTGATGCCAACTCAAAGTTGTAGCACTTATAAAAAACACACTATACATATTTAAAATTACACTGTTGTTAGTGTTTGCGCCACTTTTTTATTTTTTCAAAACTTGACCTTTTTTCTGTTTTTGATCATCTTGCATAGGTACATATGAGTAAGAAACCGTTTTGTCAGTCATAAAATGTTTTCGTTTTAAATAATTGTATGTGTCTATTTATTTTTTAAATTATTACACATAACATTTTTGTAGCCTATGTAAAATATAAATGCGCGAACCAGCAATTTTTCCACACCCCGCGGTTAGTAGCTACCAATGTGGCTTTGTTGTAAATGACGTCGTTTGATAGAACAAAATGAATGCACCTGTTACAATTGATTCTTTTATTATTATTAAATCAAAAATATATAAAAAATATATAAAATGTCTTTTTGATTTATATTGCGGTTATTTCGCAAACATATTATCAGAACCCTTTTGTAGCGAGAGTAAAATGGAAAAAGTGTATACAAGATTAGATTTATTCCAAATATGTATTACAGGAATCTAATACTACGCCCGTTGAAGAGCAATTTTATTCAGAAAATTGTGCGAAATTTCAAAATATCAAGGATATGATATAGCAACAGTAAACCAGTATTTAAAAAGTTTTAAATATAATTTCAGAATAATTTGGCATTCAACACAACGAAAATAGGACAGGTTTTTAACCATGCATGAATGGAAGGAAGAGTTGCTATACCTGTGTTTGGCAGTTCGTCTTTAAAACGTAAACAAAAGCCGTTCTTAAATTACAAATATATATTATTATTAATATCGACATAAAAACTTAAAAATTAATACTTTTTGGAAGCTAGCAAATAAAAAAAATTTTTACAGAGGCTTTTTGTGGAGCGGGTTTGTTTGGATACCTCCCCCTCCTACAAAAGCTCAAAAATTTGGTTTTTATGGCATTAACACATAAGTAATTTATTCCTTTAAATATTTACACAATTTTTGCAATTAGATTTTGTGTCAGCGCCCACACAAGGGGCATTAAAAATTTAATTTTACGATCTCCTCGGCCCACGTTTAGGTTTTTGAACTGTCGCTGACGTTAACAGTTTGTGTTTCTAAGCAAAAGTAAGGGAAAATATAAAACAAAATTTAATTTTCCGAAGGTAGGATTAGTTCTTCTAAGGGGAACTTTTTTCCTCTTGGCACGATTTTTCTTATTTTCAAGCCTACATAGCCTATGACTATAGCAAACATTTCTGCACATAGGGGGTTCGCAAAATACCCCTATCTGCGTTTGATGTAAAATGTAATAAATTGTTATATTAACATTGAATACGTTAGGCCTGATTAGCTTAAAAAGATTCTTCATATATTGAAGTATATTATTTGTTTA
The DNA here is from genome assembly GCA_963675445.1 of Linnaemya vulpina. Taxonomy (NCBI): domain Eukaryota; kingdom Metazoa; phylum Arthropoda; class Insecta; order Diptera; family Tachinidae; genus Linnaemya; species Linnaemya vulpina. The sequence continues at coordinate 78,090,260 of OY776276.1, read as the reverse complement.
TGTAGCGAGCTTGCAATAGTATATTAATAGGAGCTCATTTTAATTATGATTAGAAAACTGTATATTATTAGCTTACGCTTCTAGAGTTTTCTTAATTAAATGTTTATTAATAACATGTTTGCAACAGTTTTCAAAACAACTAAACAAGCTTACGGCTTATAGTTGCAAACTTGTTATAAGCTATTTTTATATAGCTTGGCTTAGTGGCAAAATACTACTCAACTATCCTTTGAAAAATTATTTTTTGCTACTTTATTAGTTATATAAAATATGACACGATTAAATTACGATTATT
>OY776276.1:78063984-78079765 GCA_963675445.1 Linnaemya vulpina | reverse complement strand
AATGCCGAAGACGGATTATGTGCAGTTTTTTGTATGGATGTGCAAGCAGTGAAGTTGCTGCCTCAAATCAATGCCAGTGCTGCTTATTATAAAATTAAATTGCAACTGCATAACTTCACCATCTACGATATTGTCACACACGATTCAGACAATTATGTTTAGGATGAAACAGATGGCAATCTAGTCTCCTCCGTTTTTGCAACATGCCTTATTAAGCACTTGCGAAATTTCACTGCTCGTTCTCCAAATATACATCACATAATAATTTACTCGGACGGATGTTTTTACCAAAATCGTAATGTTGTTTTGTCTAATGCTTTGCTTGCATTTTGTAAGGAAACGAATATAACGGTTGAACAAAAATATTTAATAAGTGGCCATACCCAAATGGAATGCGATGCAACTCATTCGCTTATTGAAAGAAAAATGTCTAAAAATCAAATAAATTTGCCATCTCAATTCGTTCAACTTATAAAGGAAGCGCGCAAAGTTCCTACACCTCTACAAGTACATCATTTGCATTATGAGTATTTTTTGAATTATGAAAAAAGTTCACAAGTGTACTCATCTATACGTCCAGGTAAATAATATTGCGCTCTAACTTAATTCTATAGGTACATATGTATACTCACATATTGTCTTAAATTTTAGGCAGAGTCGTTGGTGAACCGACAGTAAGCATGATACGAGCTCTTGCATATGAACCATCCGGAGTAATTTATTTTAAAACTAGAATAACCGACGACTATGACTTGCTTCCGCAGAGATCAGTTAGAAGAATTATTGAAGAAATTCCCCCCGAAAGTCTTCACAAAGAAAAAATTCCACTAACGAAGACAAAGAGGGACCACTTGCAGGATTTAAAGAGATTCCTTCCATCAGATTGCCATTATTTCTATGATAAATTACCGTTTAGATACTAATTTTGGTTAAAAGTGACCTATTATATGTTTCTCACCTGAATTTTTTTGTTGAGTTTTTTCATTATTTATAACATGAATTATTTATTTATTTTCTTTTATTAAAATATCTAATTTTCACCTTAGTGTTGAAAAAAGCCCTAACTTGAATTTTCTTTCAAGAATATGATTAACTAAGAGCCCTATCTTACATATCTTCATTAATATTAAAAATAATTGAAAATAAAAGTAGTCATTGCATTTCCTGCTTGTTTTACTAAAAAACTGCGTTCAAAAAGAAACATATTCCCAAATCGTTCCGATTTTATTCAGATTTTTCCTTGTCCTGTAAAGTAGCTAAAAGTTGAGATACGACCTTTTCATATTAAGCCATCGATATATATATATATATATATATATATATATATTTGTATATATATATATATATATATATATATATATATTTGTATATATATATATATATATATATATATATATATTTGTATATATATATATATATATATATATTTTTTTTTTTTTCCTGAAGAACCTAACCGAAGGCTAGCGAAATATCGAAATAAATATATATATTAATATTGAATAACCTAAAAACTTAAACAAATCTATGGATTAATAAACGAAAAAAAGGTTAAAAAATCAGATACAATAATATGTATATATATATATATATATATATATATATATTTATATATATATATATATATATATATATATATATATATATACATATATATATATATATATATATATATATATATATGTATATATATATATATATATATATATATATATATATATGTATATATATATACATATATATAAATACATATATATATATATATATATATATATATATATGTATATATATATATATATTTATATATATATGTATATATATATATATATATATATATATATATATATATATATGTATATATATATATATATATATATATATATATATATATATAATTATATATATATATATATATATATAATTATATATTATATATATATATATATATATATATATATATTTATATATATATATATATATATATATATTTATATATATATATATATATATATATATATATATATACATATATATATATATATATATATATATATATATATATATTTATATATATAAATAATATATATATATATATAAATATATATATATATATATATATATATATATATATTTATATATATATATATATATATATATATATATTTATATATATATATATATATATATATATATATATATTTATATATATATATATATATATATATATATAATATAAATATATATGTATATATATATATATATATATATATATATATAAATATATATATATATATATATATATATATATATATTTATAGAATATAGAGAACAACTTCACTTTACGTTCACTGAAATCTACAGAATAATTTTGGAAAGCAAAAATGGTAATAGGTCCGAAATTGACCACGAAGGAATGATTACAGAGGTAGTAATAATTTATTATAACTCAGTGCATTCTGCTATCAAATTAACACGTTTTGAACTTTTCCATGGGCGAACGTACTAGTTTGACAAAAAAGTAAAATTCGACAATGAAATGCATGGATAAATGAAATACCTCCAGACGAGACCCCGAAATTAGACAAATTAATGACATCGTATATACATAGGAAAAATTGTAGGAGAAATAAAACCACCTCAAGATTTTCCAAACATAAAGTAATGGAAGAAAATTTTCATACAATAACTACAACTAATAATTAAAAAATACATAAATCTCGCATTAAAAAGAAAAAAAAAGAAAATTCAAAGAATTGAAATTAAATTTAAGTAGCTTAATGACTAAATGTATCAAACGCGGCCTTATTGATGAGATGGGACATGCAATAAAATTTATCACAGGAAATATAGACGCTAATGACTACCAAGAAATAAATCGGCAAATTGGAACTGCAATCTAATAATAAAATTATTATGGAAAGAGATCATAAAATAATATGAATATGGTTGCTAGATTTTCTAATACAACAGACCACATTAATGAGTTACAAGGAACCATAGAACATAAATCAAGCTATTTTGTAAAAAGCACAAAACCATGATTAGAGAAATATTATACCTGAATCAAATAAACTACAATATTTAAATACTTACAAACCACATAAACGACATTTCAGAGGCCATTATTTTAGCAAAACTTATTGTAATTCCTAAACTAATTTTTCACCTAGAAGAAATAGAACATAGAAGACAATTAGAAAACTCAACAATTAAAACGAAATGTGTAGAAAACATATATGAATTACTTGGACTTCAGACTTATTACAATGGATCCAATTATATTTTTAACGTGCAAATTCCTAATCAAGATTATTCAATTTATCATATTATTCCCTTATCTATTAATAAAACGAAAATTATTGTCATAGAACCTTATATAATATTACATGAATTTAAGATTATGTACTTATTTTTATTATATAATATACCAAAAACGCAAATATAGACGACATGCAATTTCAACAAGTATTCATTGAGTATTAGGCGTAGTACATTACAAGAACTGTAAAGTATGTGTAAATAACATTAACTATAGTGATGATATAAACACGTTTTGGGAAGACTCTAGTACCAATCTCCGAAATTCACGATTCCTCTGAGATTAGAACACTGACATTAAAAAAGCTTTAAGAATACAACTTCAACCAACAAAAGGAAATCCTTTCAATATCATCTAGATTTAATTTGCAGAACGGCATCGAATTATAAAAAGGATGTATGCTACTAACATCAAACAAGCGTTCCTAGATGAAGCTACTCTTCCTTAGGCCCATTCGCTTCAGTCTGCGCAGGGAGGAGTTATATACACACCAAAAGCAATTACACCAACGCAAAGGCAAAAAATATTAATTAAAATTAAAATTTTATTTTCATAAAGTTATGCCTTGTGTGCAAGTTCAATAAAAAAATTCCACACAAGCTTAATTAGCAATTAATAATTGTAAATAATATATTTGGAAGTAATTTGTTAGCTACTGGCCTACCGTGTTCTATGTAAATAAAAATGCAATTTTAATTTCATATTTGTCCCGAGGTTTCGTGAATTTTATGTTCACTTTTTTAAGGGATCTTCGTCTATTTAATAAAAAAGAAATATATAAACTATTTTTTACAATATATTGACAATTGTTTTTTATATAATAACTTACATATATATAAAATATTACATTAAAAGATTTTTTTAGTTATTATTTGATAATTTGTTTTGCAAACACAATTTTATAACTGGCGCTTAAGTTATCCGTGTCCTCTTTGATGTTCATTGTTTTGTTGAATTCTTTAGCTTTCTGTTATATATCTTTTCTTAGTGTTGTATTCGCATTACTTTATTTTCGTTTATATAATTTTTATGTTCGTTTGCTCTTATTCTTTGATTTCTTTTTGTTGTGCCAATATATAACAGGTTACAGCTGTTGTGTCTTTATAAGAATGTTTGTATGTATATATACAAAACAATATAAGTGCTCCACTACAACATAACCTTTTTTGTATGGGAAATGTGGTGCAGAAATGCCACAAACATACTACTGTTGTGGATTAAATATTAGTTCTTCTCTGCTAAAAGATTTCGCTTTAAGTGTATTTAATTTAATAATTGGTTTTTCTTTTTTGTTTTCTGTTACTTATTTGGCCCTTACGGTCTGGCTTTTTATAAATTATTCAAGATCGTGTGTTGATATAAAATTTGTTATTCCTATTTACAGATGGAGTAATTTTCTTTTAATTAGTTTTAAATCTGTGTTCGTTTTTGATATATCAAGATTCAGTATATTTGTGTGAAAAGTATGTTCTATTTTGTTTAATTAAATTTTTATTTTCGGGCATTGAAAAAGGTTTGTTACTTTTGCGATTTGGAATAATACCAAATTTTCTGCATGTTAGAAGAAACTTAAGTTCTTATTGTTTGTGTACTAGTCTTTTTAACTCGTCACTGTATTCTTTCATAGCTCTGCATGTCTCACCGTCGTATTTATTAGTTATGTGTTTGAAAAAGTCTTTCTTTCTATTGTTTTTGGAAGAAAATAATATTGTAAATAAATTAATAAACCAGAAATAAATTGGTGATCAACCGAAAAGGTTGCTTTTTTAAATTAAATCACGATTAAAATCTTTGAATTCATTACACTGGTTTACAGCCAAAAAATACCAAGAACACCACATGCCTAGATAAGTTAATTGGGACCTCCTGAACACGAAAAATGATGTAACTTTTTTCTTAAGTACCGTTTTTTAGATAACTGTACTTTTGTATTGTTCGATGCATGGTCCCACTCAAACCCTTGAGGAGCCAAACCGAAGAGTCTGATCGAGATAAATCGCATGTCGTTGAAAAGGTAATTCAATTTCTTTTTCGTCGATATGCTGCAAATTTCTATGAGACAAGAAATGCCTGAGTACAAAAGTACTGTTATCTAAAAAACTTTACTTAGGAAGAAAAATTACAGCGTTTTTCTCGTTTAGGAGGTCCCAATTAACTTATCTAGGCATGTGGAGTTCTCGGTATTTTTTCAAATTAAAAATTTGTAAAGCTGTGTTATTAATTTTCCAAACATTATCTCAAAAGGAGTGTGGTTCGTTTCTACGTGTGGTGTACTGTTATAGGCAAAACAATAAGATATCCGTTGGTCCCATTCATAATTTTTAAAAGAAATTCTACCAATACACTATGACTACGCTTTATTGAGCTTAGAGTTTCATTATGACAAGATGTATTGTTACGAGCGTGTTCTGGTTTAAAAAAAAGGGCCGCCGGCTAGCTAGCACAGGGTGGAGAAGTTCATGACCCGAATTAAACGCTGCGTAAGCATAGAAAAAAAGAAAATATAGGTTCACATATATGTATGTGCTTATCCCCAACACCACCTAACCAACTCAATCTCCATATCTGGCAGTCACTTGTGTGCCGACATGCGGATCATTACTAAAGACTCTCAACCCCATACCTACACACTGGTATCTTCTCCCTTCACAAGTTTTAGCAATTCATGTTAGCATTTGCCAGCTAAAATAATACAAAAATTTTCCTTTCTCTTAAAATAAATCTTAGTTTTAAAATTTTCTACTACGTCTATACGTCTATAAATTTCAGCTATAGGATTGATCTTAATTCGCTTACTAAGGTTAACAGTGCTGTTGATATCCCCATAAGCTAGGCTCCTGCAGTCCATCCTGGCTGTTGGTCTCGTCTTGGGCTTATATATAATGTAATGATTTTATTTTTGCCTATTTGGCATTTAAGGTTATCCTTTTTCTTTCTTTGTTATTTAAAATCGGTTTGTTTTTTTTTTCTTTCTTTTAACAATTCAAATATTTATTTTAAATAATTTAGTGATGGTACATTTCATTACGTTTATACTCATAAAATCCACTTTCAGTAGTGTAAGTTAATTTTCGTGTCATATTCTGATATAATAATTGTAACTTGTATTTAATTTTCGTTTGTTATTAGTTATATATATATATATATATATATATATATATATATATAATACTTAATATTTAGATAGTTAATAACTATAAGTTTAGTTTAGTTTATAACTATTCGAGTTGTTCAAATTTTAATTTTATTCTAATTCAAAGTATAGATTAATTTGAGTTTCTCTATTTAATCTAAATTAAGTTCACTAAGTTCTTGTAACAATATGTTAAATTTTTTTCAATAATTATTGATTATGTTGGAAATGTTGGTGTTTTTCCTTTCGGGTTAATTCAAGTTTCACAATATAGTTAAGTAGAGTAGTTTTGTCTTTTCTTTTACATTATTCCTGGTTGAGTTAATTGTTTCTTGTTTTAAAGGTCTTCATTTGGTGTTTTATTTTCTTATTAGGTTTTAGCGCAAACTAGTACAAAAAAACTTCTGTTATCTGCCTATATACTTAGACAATCGATCTTTCGATTTTAAGGAGAACTTTTTTTTTACTTATATGCATTTGTGACCGACATGTATGTAAATAATACAAGTTTAGTGACGTGTGCACAAATTAATAAATAGCATGAGCATATGCAAAAAAAAATGCGTTAGCGGTAGCTGTGTGGTTATTTTCACACAGGAAAGAAAGAGGATTTATATGGTTGTTACAGGTCCACGTGCGGCACGACCCACGATTAGCCGGGCAAGAACTCCCTCCAAGGTCTTAAATCAGAAGCATGATACCTTCCAACTACTTTTCAATTTAAGTCCTCTATATCATATAGGGCGTTTCCTATCGTGGCATGAATTCTACATTTCAAGTATTTAGGATTGAATTTAGTGTTTAACCCCTTACTGGAGCTACTTAGGATGCGATTTTTCCGGAAAACTTCTTGACCAGTATATAGAATACTTCTAGAATGGATATTGTAAACTTTTGCTGCCCTTTCATGGGCTCTTGCAAGGTTCTGAGTAATTTTTTCTCTAAGATGTGCCAGTTTATCTGCTCTTTTTACGACAGTATCGTCATTTAGCATGTTGAGTTTAGCTAATAGAGGATATGAAGATCCATGCATACACATGTCCTGCCCGAATAAAGCGAAGTATGGAGAGCACAGCAAAACGGATAAAATGTGGGGTACGCCCAAATCTTAATTGACATGATGTGGCTAATCCTTAAGGAAGAGTCTAATTTTCGATATTACTTCTCTGTTGACACGCTCTGAGGCATTTGCTTGAGGCGACTACACCCCAGTTTTAATATGGGTTATGCCGAAAACAGTGAAGAACTTTTGCATTTCGTTGGAAACGAACTCTTTTCCGTTATCACTATGGATGAACTGTGGCACCCCGAAGGTGTTAAATAGGTAGTTCTTAAGGAAGCCTATGACGTTTATGGAAGTAGCGGCTCTGAGGGGCTGGAGAAATACGAACTTAGTAAAATGGTCCAAGACAATGAGAAGCTAAGTATTTTTGGATTTGGAGGCCGGATACGGACCTAGAAAATCGCAACATAGGTGCTGAAAAGGGCGTACGGTCACGAATGCATCACCCATCGGTGGTCTGAAGAGCTGGGTTGGGGTCTTGATGATCTTACACTCATCACAATTGTGCACATAAGTTTTTATGTCACGAGCCATGTGGGGCCAGTAATATTTTTGACGGACCCGGGAAAGAGTCTTGAAGCCCCCGTGGCAAGTGGCATGGTGGTTAAGTTTTATAGCTTCTTCTGCTAAAGCCTTTGGCAGCCATAATCTCCAACAACTTTCTTCATCTTGTTCAATTCCTTGGCGAAAGTGTAATCTCTTGAATAAGTGTTTATCTCTCAGGCGTAGATCCGGTATCATGCCTTGATTCAGAGAAACATTTCTTTTCAAATTTTCGTATTCGGCGCTCTGGAATTTTTCTGAGTAAATTTATTCCAGGAATAGCGCTATCAATTGAAAGGACGTCGACATCAAATCGCGAAAGCGTGTCGGGAAAAACGTTTAAGGCTCCTTTCCGATGTTCCATCTGGAAATCAAAACCTTGTAGTTTAAGACTCCATCGGGCTAATCTACCGCTTAAGTCCTTCTGTGTCATCAGCCACCGCAAGCTTCAATGATCGGTGATTATCCTAAAAGATAGGCCCTCTATATAGGGTCTAAATCTTTTAACAGATATAACTGCGGATAATCGCTCTAGCTCCGTTACGGTGTAATTCCGTAGCGCACTATTTAGCTTCTGTGATACAAGCGATATGGGCCTTTCTTTATTAGCATCGTCCAATTGGTACAGCACACCACCTACTCCAATACGAGAGGCATCACACTGTATGATGAATTCTCTAGAGAAGTCTGGTTGGGCTAAGACAGGGGCGGTGGACAATGCACGTTTCAGTTCCTCAAAACTGGCTATAGCTTCCGGCGTTAAGCAAAATTTTCCCTTATTCTTGCGTAAACAGTCCGTTAAGGGCCCAGCTCTGCTGGCACAATTTTTCACGAACGACCGATACCAATTCGCCATTCCTACGAATCGGCGAACCTGCCTAGGAGTTTTCGGGGTCGGAAATTCAGAGATAGCTGACACCTTTTCAGAGTCTACTTTTAAACAGCCGCTGCCAATGATATACCTTAAATATTTTATTTCAGCCTGGTAAAATTTGCTCTTAGGCTCGTTTATGGTGAGTCCAGCGTCTTTTAGACATTTGGCTACTTGCCTTAGTAGGTCTATATGTTGCTCGAAAGTAGCGCTACAGACCGGAAGGTCATCTAAATAAATGAAAACTCGTTCCCGTAGCCGAGCAGAGATTACCCGATCCATTAAGCGGAACATGGTCTGGGGACCGTTACAGAGCCCGAATGGCATTACTGTGTACTGATATAGCGGTCTACCTGGTACTGCAAAGGCGGTTTTCTCTTTCGACGACGCAGTGAGTGGAATCTGGAAGAAGGCATCTTTCAGGTCTATACCGCTTATAAAATGTGTATCGCTTAGTCTGCTGATCAGGCCCAATATATGCGGTAATGGATACGAGGCTTTGTTTTTAACCATGTTGAGTTTTCGGGAATCTAAGCACAGGCGCACTTTTCCTGGCTTCCTCACGTTCACAATTGGAAAACACCATGGTGAGTTAGACTCTTCTGTTACTCCGATTTCTAACAGGCGATCGAGTTCCTCATAGACCTCTGCTTGCCGTGGAGGCGAAAGAGGGTAATGCTTACACTTAATTGGAACGGAATCTCCAGTGTCAATATGGTGTTCAAGCAGATGGGTACGGCCTAGACCTGACCTATCAAAAGAAAGGAATTGGGACACTACCGTCTCCAGCTCTAAGGTCTGCTGAGCGGTTAGCTGGTGAACACATGCGCTTTCATCCTTTTGGATATTTAGAGATTCAACGGCAGGTATTAGGTGCGGTGCGACCGCGAAACTTCCCCAAAAATCTAAACCTAGGTATACTTCTTGCGTTAGCGTGGGCACAATATAAAAATCAATATTTTTGGTGACCCCTTTATATGAAAAAGGCAATTTACAATGGCCCAAAACATTATTTTTGGATCCATCGGCTGTGGAAATCCTGGAAAGGAACGGTCTGGGGACAATGCTATTGCGTTTTGTAAACTTTAGGCTATTTCTGCCTAGCACTGAAACATTTGCTCCTGAATCGAGTAAGCCAAGAAAACTTTCTTCTAGAATCTTGATTTTCGCGTAAGGTCGCTCATCGACCGAACTACTTAAAAGGGTGGACTCCAACAGTTTCCTGAAGTGCTTTCTTTCAATATCTTCCGGTGTCTAGGTCGATACTGGTGGTGTTTAAATGGGGGTAAGATTAAGGTTTTCTGGGGTGAAGATATGCAGTTTGGTTTCTTCTTTTCTTGTGCGGTAAAAGGGTGATTAATTATGAGCTCGGGGCTTGAGTTGACGAGCGAGAGTCCCTGGTGGCCTTCTCGCTCCTTTTGGGAGTGGTTATTATTGCATCTGGGAGTCGTTACGCTCCGCTGGCCGCATTTAAAACAAAACAGATGCCTAACGTCTTCCGGGCAGTATATGTATGAGTGACCATATTTCTGGCAATTTCAGCATTCAATTCTTTCTCGAATAGTCTGAGGGAGTGCTGCGACGCGGTAGTTGCAACGCCTCCATCTGTGGGTCAATTTCAGGGTCACTATCCTCCAGATTGCTAGAGGGGTTCAATGCTATTTCATGGACTTGACGAGTTGCAGGGGTATTAGCGGCCAATACCTTTCCTTCATGAAGAATTTTCTCGGCGTTTCTTGCAAGGTTTCTTAACTCATGTAAACTGGTAGGGTTTGTGTTGAAGAGTAAAAATCTAGTCTGCGGGTTAACATTATTCTTCAATATGTCTATTAATCTACTCTCAGATATAGGTTCTATCATGCGGGAGTTCAACGATAATACATTTGAGTGATAATCATCATATGACTCTTTGCATTGTTGTTTTCTCATGTGAATTTTGATAAGAATGTCTTGGTCAGTTTCCTGTGTCCCGAATTCCTGAGTAAGGGAATATTTTAAAAAGCCGTATCGTGGGTTGCGGTTCTGCTTGATGAATTCCCAGTACCACTTTTCTGCCTTACCGTTCAGAAAAATTTGGAAATTGTGAAGTAAATGGGATTCTGAGCAGCGAGTTCGCTCCACTAGGGTGTCTACCTTAAAGAGAAAATCTGATATACTACCTGAGCCATCCAACGAAATCTTTCATTGTTCTAACTTAGGATGAAAGGTGCTAGGGCCAGGAAGGTTTGCCCCCAGGTCGAGCATGGAAGGCCTGTTATTTCCGCTAGGTGCGGGTACAGAATTAGCATTTAAAGTTCTTGGCCTGATCTAATCGTTTGCTCTAAGGTGGCCAACCAACTATCGCTATGTTCCTCCGCCAACGACGCATTACTAGGAAGACTAGGTTGGGCCGTATCATTTGAAGTCATAGTTCTGGTCGAATCTAGACTATCTCGGAAACCATGTAAGTCGGGTAAATCCAGTATGCTATCCTGAATCTGTCCAGGTGGGGCTATATGTGGCGAAACGTTTCCCAATGGTTTGGTAGATGGTTCCTTTAAGTTGCTTGGGGGACTACGCAAAACCTTTTAGTTTATTACGTGTGGATTTAGTTTCTTCGAGTATTAGTAATTTCTTGTGTTTGCTTAGTGGTTTTGAGTCTAGTCACTGATAAAGATTTTATATATGTTTAGGTTCGAGACATTGTCTGGTTCTGATTATGGTTGTGACTGGCATAGTTTGTGTAGAACGTTAAGTCTGTGTTAAGTTCGAAGTCAAAGAAATTCTGTTTCGTAATGCTTATTATATAATTCTTACATAATTTTTTCTTTTTTTGCGGTGGTTTGTCTACAGATAAATTGCTTAATGTATGTTTATTGTCGATAAATATGATTCCATTATCTAAGTCTTCATTTTCTGAATTGTTCTTAAGTTTTGTGTTCATTGTTTAAAACAGTTAGTGTACATTTATCTTTGGATTCAATTTTACATATATAGGAACCAATATTATTTTACATCTAGTTATTCTTTGGTAACTATTTTCACATAAGACAATCTTATCATCTAATAGTAATATTTCGAATTTATATTGTTTACATTCCTTTTCTAATAGGATATTTATAAATTACAATAATCGCTTTGTTAAATTTACACAAATGTATACCTGCATATTCAACTATATTGATTACAAGTATATTATTTGTATAAGTTAATGTTATTAGTTCACTGTAAACTTCATTTCCATGAATTTTATTTTTTACTTTTCGAATATTTAAATTATTAATAATTTTCGAATTGTTTCAAGTTGAGTTAATCGAGTTTTTATTTCGATTTCATCATCATGGCCTGGAGTACCAGTAATCAATTTAAAGGCTGATCCTAGAAAGTTAGGGATCTTTTACTTTTGCTGTTAGTTAATTGTGTTTTTATGTTTTAAATTTTTCTTATTGAGAATTACATTTATTTATTCTACTGTATGCTGGAGGAGCAGAAAACAGTTCTTTTGAGCGAGCACTCTTTTTAGCTCCGTTCACTTTACTGAATTAATTCAGTAGCTCAGTTGTTTCAGTAGCTCAGTTATTTCAGTATCTCAGTTACTTCACTAGCTCAATTGTTTCAGTAGCTCCGTTATTTCAGTGGCTCAGTAATTGTTTGGCAATGCTTCTGGATTCTGTTATTTCTTCCACGAAATCATCATAAGACAAATCCAAAATATATTTTGATATGACTAAACATTATATTAGACGACAAAATAGTACATAGTTCACATAGCAAGTAAATAAAACTGATTTTTAAGAAGTGGAAATAATATGGAATAAATAAAATGGACTAATATTTTTAAGCTTAAGGTCTTTATTTTTATATTTATTAAATTATAAATAGCTTTTCGATATTTCGTCACTCTTTTGTGTGACTTCTTCAAAATAAATTCTACAAAATAAATTTCCTGAAGAAGTCACACAAAGGAGTGACGAAATATCGAAAAGCTATCTATAATTTAATAAATATAAAAATAAAGATCTTAAGCTTAAAAATATTAGTCCATTTTATTAATTAAAAAAAGAGGTAAAAAAACTAGAATAATTATAATATGGAATATTTTAAAGAACGCCATACAAGCCCGAGCATTTGGATGGCACATATAAAATTTTTTACCATCTTAAAGATAAAGTATTTAAGTTATATCCACAAATCCCATAACATTTGTACAGAATTTACTTGATATAAAGGATTATTTTGAGGATAAGTAAAGTATTTAAATTACTGTTACTTAATATTATTATGGAATTCTAGATGACCAAACAAGAAATTGAGGGTACATTGGATAATACAACAGTCCTTTTCAGGATTTTCTTGAAAAATAGGGTAAAACTTAATTGGGCCCATCGTTTGCTGTTTAATAAATCAGACTAAGATGATTTTGAGAAAAATATGGCTTCGAAGACTGAATATGTGTACAAATTTAATTCAAAATTAGATGGAGTGTTCAAGAAAATGTATATATATATATATATATATATATATATATAGAGTACTTAAAAATCGCTATTTTTCTTGATTTTGCTCAGCACAATAATTTTTTTTCATTTTAATGAATAAAGAAAAATTCAATGATGATTAAAAATCATTTCATTCTGCTCTATACATCAAATTCTGATTATAGGTGTGTCTGCGTACACATATTTTGCATAATTTTGTGCAAAATGTTCTCCAAATCTCTTGCAAGATTTTGCAACTAGTTTGAACAGCTGTTTTTATTTACTGTTTAAATAAAATAATTTTTGTGAAATGAAAATAAAAATTGAAATTTAACAATGGCAGAGGTAAGTAGTTAGAATTGTGTTGATTTTTAATATTTATAATAAATTGTAATACACAAAACATTTCACTTCATGCTAGAAACGTCCAAATATACAGTGTCACCGTGACTTAAGTGGATTGGAGATAGCAGAACTAATGGAATCAGTAGAACTTTGTGGGACAAACTTTGCAATTGAAGGCGAAGGTTTCTCGTGGAAATAGTGTACGAGATGAAATTCGCCAAGCAATGCAAATTCTGTCAGATAACTAAAAATTCATTTCATTATTTTTAATTGAATATATACATGCATATATATGTATTTTCATTTTTATTTTTTATGTGTTTGTTAAGTTTGTTCATTTTGTAATCGGCTTCAGTGCCATTTAGGGTTTATTTTTATTTTGATTTTATTAGTCACTGTAAAGAAAAAATCAAATAAAATAATTCACTTATATTCATTAAATAGAAACAACAAAGTACTCTCTTTTTTTTAAGAGCAGAGTTAATGATTTCAATAATGCTATTTTTCTGCCATAAATGGAGAGAAAGGATACTCTCTACCCATTCTCTCCTTTATTTTTCCTTGCCTTCCTCTGCTCCTCTATAATAGCTTATAGCAAAGACTATAGATTTATAAAGATGTTGCACTGCCATACATTCTTCATACATTTTTGTGCCCATATAAATTTTCTTGGTGGATTTAGCCGCTAAATCCACTTGTGTATAACAACTGAGAGAATTGAAATCAATGGAGAGTAAGAGCACAAAAATTTAATAAATTCTCAGCAAAAAGAATTCATACGTATAAAGTTTATACAACAGTGGTTTTGTATTTGTATCAACATTGTTAAGTATGCTTCCCAACAAACACGAATGCTTGATTTGAAATCTGGGGGCAAATTACAGCATTCGTTATCGAACGAAATTACGAAATATTTCAATAGTTTATATGGAGATATTTTAAAATTTCGAATCGTATCGAATGCCGTAATTCACCCCCAGTACTAATAAGTAATTAAGGAAATCAAGCATCATATGTTAATGGTATAAAGAAACATTTACTTCAAAATTTTGTCGTAGTGTTTGCTGGGGTTTTCATATGCATAAGTTGATATGAGAAAATATTGGATGCGAAACCAATAAGATTAGCTTCGTTACCGCAGCGAACGCATATACATTTTGTTATTGTAAAAATTAAGGTAGGTTTATTCTCATCGACTTTTAGACACTTTACTAATACTGAATTATTAGGTATATATTGGTCTTAGATATATTTAGATCATTTACGCATATTGAATTTAATAGTAGCAACTCTGAGAATGTGTCGATAGAGCTTACTTCAAGTAGATATTTCATTGGCTATATAGCGAAAAGAATATCTTGCATTAAATGTCGAATGGATATAATTAAACCTTCCCAAATTTTAACATGCCCATCAGAAATGTATATTTATACGAAAAACTTTGAAAATGAATCAGATTTTGGAAGTTTATGTTCACCCTCTGACTTATTTTTCGAAGTATCTAAAATTCACATAAAAGTGTTCGAAAAGGTATTTCTCGAGAACAGAGCAATACAAAATATTAAACAAGTTATTATGGAACAGTGCGTAACATGTACTAAAGATACCATTTATTCGTTCTGGTTTGACGAGAAAACTGATTGTTACAACCACAGAATAGAAGTTCTAAATTTG
The DNA here is from genome assembly GCA_963675445.1 of Linnaemya vulpina. Classification (NCBI taxonomy): domain Eukaryota; kingdom Metazoa; phylum Arthropoda; class Insecta; order Diptera; family Tachinidae; genus Linnaemya; species Linnaemya vulpina. Next base: position 78,064,363 of record OY776276.1, on the reverse strand, counting down.
CTTATACTTATATTACAAAGAAAACATTCCTCTTGGGAGACGTACAAGTACAAACCATCCAATGCTGAAAAAGTTAAAATATTAAAACACTAACATGTACCTAATATGAAGTAAAAATTTTTATATAATACCTACATATGTATTTCTTTGATATTATTGGATTTTATTTTATATAATGTAAGTAGTGAAACACTGATATATACGTACATACGTATATGTGTATACCTACCTACTATTAAAAAGAGGATTATGAGTTCGGTGTGAATATACATATTTCGATTCATACAAAAACAAAATTGATATATTTGTCCTACAATAATAAAAGTAGTCGTGTTGTTCTTCAATAGAGCTTGTTCATATAAATACATGGCACGTATGT